>JAHWFP010063456.1:0-16643 GCA_023313725.1 Lithobius niger
ACAAGAGAAATCTTAGTTATCGACTTGCGTGATGTTTTATGAATTTGTGAAGCTCTCACTGACTCCAGGAACAGCTTTTAAACTTAATCTCTTCACCTCTACAAAGTTATCAGAATTGTACATCGGAATTGTTTTTATAGACTTCCAAAAGCTTTCGATACTGATCACAAAATTCTAATAAAAATGTAAATATATAGGATTGAGAGGTAAAATGGAGAAAATAGTAGAAAGTTACATGGAAAACAGAAAGACATGCATAAAATTAAAACCAAAAGTAATGATCTAATAAACATGATGCTAGAAATGCCACAAGGATCAAATCTTGGAGCACTATTGTTTCTTATCTATACAATGAAATCGAAAATTCCTAAATTCTTGAGAATTGTTTTATTTCAGATGATACTTGTAGCTCTAATGTCAATACATTATAATCAAGAGACAATGATAACAAACATTCAATTTGATATAAATAATGTACAAACTTGGCTAATACAAAATTTTCATAAATGAACATAAAACAAACTGGATGTTAATACGAACTGCCCACATGGAAGAAAATAATTATAAAAACATCTTCTTGCATACTGAAAACTGCAATAAATTCAAAATAAAGAATCGGGAACATGTGATACTTGCATGATTATTAAAATAGTTAGCAGTTTCAAATAACTTTTGACAATAGAACTTTTATAGTGATACCTAAAACTTCTATCCAAAACTTTATTAAAACGAATTAGAAGAACATTACCAAAACTATATATTCTAAAACATATGTTAAACAGAAAAAAAATGTATCATGCTCGGATTAAATTTCATATTAGGTATAGAATTGAAATTAAGTTAATAATAACAACTACATGATAAAAATATTACAAATCATACAAAATAAAACCATTAAATAATCTTTAAACATCAAATTACAAATACGTTAACATTGAAATCTTTGAAAAGAATAAAATATTAAATATGAAATTGAAAAATTCTGTCATAATCAAAAAGTATTTCTTTAAACAACGTTCTTTAAAAAAAATCCAAAAAACTTTGAAAACCACAACACAAGCAGGGAAAAGAAAATTTATCTTACCCAAAATTAGAAAGAACCATGGTAAAAAATACTGAAGTTATTATAATGCAGACACCTTCAATAATTTACATGAATGTATAAAAAATTGTAAGTCATGCAATATGCTAAATAAATTATTGGAGAATCCATTAAATCATTAAGATTTAATGGATCGTCCAATAATTTATTAGCATACTGTACGACTAACAATTCTGTAGAAGGAATGGAAAATTTATCTGTGATAAACAATCCGATGAATTAAATAAAATTTTGTTGAAAACACATACAATGTCAAATTATCGGCATTCAAGATTTTCATGGTTAAGAATGAATGTGTAATTGTAATACAAACTGGTATATTTCTTCTGTAAAATATTTCTTTTGTATTTGTATAATAAAATTGTTATTATTAATATACAAGTTGTTACTATATTATTATTTGAATCTTGGATATTATCACGAACTAGATATGCTAGTAACATTTCTGGGTAAACTTCTAATGGACTGATTTTAAGACTACAGAAAGTACTCAATAAAGCAGTAAAAGTACTATTTAGCAAATCGGAAAGCAAAAAAATCACAGATACTATAAATGAAAATATGTTGAGCTTTATAGTGGGGTAGGTAGAGTAAAATAACCCTGCTTTTTATGATTGGAAAGCCCCACTTTGCATACTTGTACTTCATAAGAAGCCAACGTTTTCAGGATAGGGAGCCATCTCCAAACCCATGTACAACACCAAAATGGCGGCCATTAATATTAATATCTCGGCTCCCTCTAATGTGATGTTATTGGTTTTTTGTCTGTAAGTCCTCAATTAGCACTACATTTTTTTCCTGTAAACAGGATTGTTTCATAATATTTGAAAAACAAAACAGTAATTAAATATAATGGCCTCCATCGTAGTTCGTATTAATGTGAATATCCCAGCTTCCTCTAATGCGATTTTCAATATTTTTTTTCTAAAAAGCTTCAGTTATTACTACATTATTTTTGTAAACATGATCGTTTGCACAACACTAATTAAATATAATGGCCACTATCTTGGTTTCTATTAAATAAATACAGAAGCAAACCTATTTATGTTGCCTTTTGAACCTAAATGTCAGACTGACTGAGCGGGGAATCGAACCCACGACATTTGAAACAAAAGACTGAGATCCTATCGCTGAGTCATACTGACACGACCAAACAGAAACATCCATAGCATTTAACACGTGCATAACATGTTAATATCACAGCTCTCTCTAATGCAATTTTCAATTTTTTGAAATGCGATTTTTAAATAAGGTGGTGTGTGTGATAAGTAACAATTGTGTATTTTCTGTACAGAAAAAATTTACTAACCAACTATTATTCCTGTAATAAATTATGACTATAGATTTTATATAATTTCAACTGTTATGTTGCTTTAGTGACATCACACAATGTATCTGGCACATACAAACTCTTTGAGTTTCGTGCAGTAAGCCTAATAAAAATTATAATTATATTTATTTCCTACAACTGTGGTAAGAAGCACACAAGCTCAAATTCCCACAAAGACAGACGCGGGAAAAAAAACAGTAATAATCATCATGGTCTATTGGGAGTTTTTCCATAACTAAATGGCACATTAGAAAAGAAATTTGTGTGAATTTTGCTAAATAAGAAATCTTTTTTTTTCTATATATTTTCAGTTCCTCCAAAAATTATCCCATTTACTTTCCAAGATGACCAAACATACGAAGGTGTCCGAGCGTCTGTTTTTTGTAGCCTTAGTCAAGGGGATCTTCCTCTAACAATCCAATGGCTCAAAGATGGTGCCTTAATTACTCCCAACACAGATGTATCAACTCACGGAATTGATAAATATGCAAGCACATTAGTTATAGAACGAGTAATAGCCAAACACAGTGGAAACTACACTTGCAGTGCTAGTAATGCAGCAGCAATAGTGAATCACACTGCTCAACTCATTGTTAATGGTAAGTTGACAGCAAAATATCTACTTCCTCTGGGGAAGTAATGTAACCCCCCGAGTCGTCTGTATTCACTACAATTTTATTTTCAGCAATTTTAGTGCTTTTGAAACATTAAGAAAGATATATTCTGTTTGGTTCGGAGATTTTTTTAACGCAGCTTCCCTTCCACCAAAACTGGGAAAAAAATAGCATAATTTTCGTTTGGGTGACGATAATGTTCTGACCATCTCTAGTATACATTTCTGATGTACACACAGAGGCAGTTTCTTATTCTATGATACAATATTGGCTATGCAATTATCGTAGACATTGCAATATTATGCAAAAATGCAATAAATGATGAATGAACAAACTTTGGCTTCGTTGAAGAAACTGCCCTGCTTCAAATTATCGAGCACTTTAGGAATATACATGGAGGTAGCAGCATTGGATTTCTGGTAACTCCATTATGAAAAAGCCAATGAAGCTGAAATCAATGGTGTTTTACTGTGCTAGGGAATCAAGTTCAGCTTTATTACATCTTGAATTTACAGTGTTGTCTTTCAACCAAATTTACAGCTCACCCCTTTTAATTCCTGCTTTGTACACAGTTACCCAGAGAAGCCTAAATGGCTTATGTAATTTAGGAAAAACCAGTCCAATTTTTTTGTTTCTAATCTTTAAATAACAGTAAAGTAAAATAAAATAAAATTAATTTAATTTAATTTATATGTATACAGTCTTGTATAAACAAAAAAACACACAGCAGAAATTGTCAGTTTTTGTAGAAAAAGATCATACAGGGACCACCTTTTCTGCATCCAAAATATAATTTTTATTCCCAAAAAAATTGCTTCTATTTTTCAAAAAAAATTTTTAACGAACTATTTAAAATAGGCTGTTTAACTACAGTTCATCATGGCGACACTGTACCAAAATAAAATCTTTTTTAATTTCTTTTTTTTTTTAATTGAAAAACAGGACCCAGTTTGCGTGCTTTTTTGTTGTTTTAGCCCAACCTGCATTTAATATTGTATTTGATCCGTCTTGAAGAAGGCGTCTTCACCTTAACTCATATTTGCGTAATTATGTCTTTGACATTATCGAGGAATGCAATGATGCATCCAGAAGTTTGTTAAAGGGGAAGAATTTGCCATTGAGTCCAGTACAATCATTTGTGTTAATTGATGTATTTTTCAGCAATTTTAGTGCTTTTGAAACGTTAAGAAAGAAATAATTCGTGTGGTGAGGACGTCTTCTTTAACGCACCTCCACCACCCCCTCACTGAAATTAAAAAAAAAAATAACTACTAATATCGATATTCCAGACAATGTATACTGAGGTCAGCGTTACGAACAGTTTAATAATACTTATAACAGTGTAAGCAATAAATTAGTTAAATTGAAATTGTCAAAGCAGATATCACCATTACTCATGATAGTTCTATAAACAAATATGCTCACCATTGTCGATGAGTTAAACTTAACAGCCAGCTTGCCATTTTATGGATAAGTAAGACCGCTCAGAATAATTATATCAGTTTCTAATAATTAGTACTGATATGACACTAAGTATGTAATAATTGGTCCCAATTATATATCACTGGTATAACACTGTACTGAAAAAACATTAAATTATTTGGACATGAGCTTTGTTAACCAAAAGGCAAAGCTAAATACGAACAGCCGCAACAATGAGCAGTGAACAATAAGTATCATTTTCATTGTTGTAAAAACAATGAAAAAATTTGTACTAGGTAGCAACTTTACTGTACAAAAGGGTCACAGACCCAACAAAGCAAACAACAGGAGTTATATTGCTAGTTTTACTATAATGATTTCGAAATTATATTTTATGGGTAGCTTTATTCCAAACCAGTAATTAACTATTTATAGAGAGAGCACTGCTTAAGTTGTAAAAAAAAAAAAAATGTCTTAATAATGCAGTCTCTTGAAAATCATCAGAATCGATCAGAAAACCTCAGGTAATGAATTAGCTTCATGTCCTTTTGGAATTAGGGTGTTATTGTGATTTTGACATTGTTGCTCTAGCATTTGATGTGATATCCTTTTATGTGATTTCGGAGAGTATTTCTAATATTGGAAAAATATTTTTTTTATCATACATTGTGTGTCCCAAAAGTGACTTGCCATATGAGCGTTAGCACTGATGTTAGAGTATTGGCGACACGCAAATGTCCGATTTGGCTGTTCAGGTCATCCTTGACGTCGGCAAGTGTATGGGGAGGTATCCGGAATTATATACCTAATTATGTCTTTGACATTATCGAGGGATGCGGTGATGCACCAGAGAATTTTGTTAAAGCGGGAGGGGGAGAATTTGCCATTGAGTCTGGTAAAATCCTCTGGGAAGTAATGTAACCCCCGGGTCGTCTGTAATTCCCAAAATTTCATTTTCAGCAATTTTAATGCTTTTGAAACATTAAGAAGGATATATTCTGTTTGGTTCGGAGATATTTTTTAAAGCAGCTTCCCTTCCCTCAATCGAAAAATAATTTTTTAAATACACAATACAGAGAGGCAAAAATCTCGTGGTGGTGTGGCCAGACTCAGTACCATCGTGACTAAAGCATTACCTGAAGGAAAACTTTTGCCTCATTGCAAGTGACTTTTGAAATGCAGCATTTGTATTACTGTTGTATTAAAATACTATTGTATGGCTTTTAGTGCCTCCTAGGTGGAAAGTAGAACCAGTGGACACAAGTGTATTCTTGGGAAACAATATCCAAATTAACTGTCAGGCTGAAGGACACCCGTCTGCTACTATTTCCTGGTTTAAATCTCTTGGTAAGTGGTTTGCACGGAAAAAACTTAGAATTATTTGTAGCAAGTTTAAGCAAACGGTTTGCTTTGCATTTAACCAGACCTGCTTTTAAAAACGTTTAAAAATGGGTAACGTTACACACTTGTTCATTTCCATTTGTTTAAACTGACCTTTACATCCCTTAAAATTAAATTGAAAGATAGGTAACACTGCGTGCAACAAGGAATCCGAAATCCGAAATCCGAATCAGTATGTCAAGTACCTACTGAATATCTTTATTTACAAACAGTTTGGCCTAAATATCAAAAAGTTAAAACCAGTTTCACTAAAAATTATTTAAAGGAATGAGCTGGTTGTCAAGTATTGCATGAGTTTTCTTTGGCAAGGTATTGATTTTAACTGGCAATGAATAAGCAGTGAGAGTTGCGTTGAATCTTGGGTAAAATAATGTAGTGCTTACTTTTACGAAGTATACGCTGTTTATATTTTTAACACGCAAGTAAAGTACTTTTTATATATTTAATTGAATGGGTGGCACATTATGTATTTGTTGTTTTATTTAAATTTGTTGCAGTGTAAGTGATTAGGGCACACAGGAACTTACAGCTAAAAATTATTAAACTCAACTATTCTTATGACTCTTCTAGGGAAGGAAATTTTGAACTTTGTTTAGTAGTATGATGGTTGGCAACCGGTTTCGTGCTATCACTTTCCTTCACAGGTCAAGCACATTGCTTGACAGCATGCATGGGCAACCCCCGGCCCGCAGCCACATGCCGTCCTCCACCCCCCTAATTCCGGTTCGCCACAGCCTAAAAAAAACTGTTGTAACCGGTCCGCGTTGTGTAATCCATGATTAAAACACATCACATGCAGGTGAGTTTCAAACAAAACTTCATGTATAAATTAAATTCTTCCGTTCACGAACGAACGAATTAAACAACTAAAAATATAAGCATATTGACTGTTAATGTAAAAAAATACTAACATAATAGCTGTTTTATGGTCGCCTAGCTTAGCCCTTATTACCATTACTTTTTCGAGGTCTGGCTCACAGGCTTAAAAGGTTTCCCACCCTGCTTTACAGCAATGCGGGAGAGCGAATCAGTGCTCTGTAAGTAAGGAGTTACTGAAGTAGCTACGCTCCTACATCCTAGACTCTAAATCCAGAAGTTGTTACTCTCTTTATGGTCTGTGTCACTTGCTAGTATAACTGTCTGTATAAGTGACCAGTTTCAAAGAAATAAAATTATTTGATCAGCCTGGTAGTATTAAGCGCATTTATAAAATCCCTCGGCATGTGACTTATCGACTAGATAAGTCGACGGTAAATGTTATGTCTATAAATCATGTATGTGTGAGCTTGCTCACATGCTAGCTGCTATTTCGATCCAATTGTCCTATCTTATCCTATCTTACACTTCTACAATTGAAAGGTTCAGTGTCAATGGGCAGATGCCACTTCAATTAAGATATTTGGCATTTTTTTGCATTCAATCTTTTGTAGCAAACCAACTTTTCCTTTATTATGGCGTCTACATAAATGCCGTATTCTGTTGCTTCTGCCTTTTTCCTATCCCAGCATGCAGCTCACCTACACATGTGAGCATCACTTGAGACTGAAATATCTAGGTCCAGTTGATATTCGCTCAACGCATGAAGACACCAAAATGCACACGTTGCTTTACCTGCACCACAATTATAAATTCTTGCGCGGAAATGTTGAGCATTGAAAATGCTCTTCTTTCAATGTTGAATGTCATGCTAGAGCGTCAATACCAACTTTATAAATGCCCCCTAAGACAGACTGTTTGTCCAAAGTGATGTGAATTTTCACGGCTGTCGTGGCCAAGCCCAGAAGAGAGTAAAGGCAGAAGAAAAATTATATTGCGTATTTATTGTGGGATGTTGTGAAGGCAATGCTCCCCCTGTCCCCCTCTGTGCATGCCACTGTTCATGAGGATTCCCTACGAACACAAGAAAAACAAGCCAAGCATAGCCAAGAGGGTGCGAGTTCGAATTGTGTTGCGGACCTACGTCCGCAAAGACTTCTCTAGAGCAAAGACTGCTCTGAAAGGCACTGAAAGACACTGAAAGACACTGAAAGGGTTCAAGTGAGTAGACATTTAAAATTAAATGATGCATTCAGTCGTTAGGAATAATCATGGTTAATAAGCCATGTTAACTATAAAAAGAAACGGTGAGGCATGTTTTTATCAGGTATGAGAACTTCAAAGGTCAGTTCTTTAAATACCAAGACTGAAATAATTTTCCTAAACTCTTACTTTAAAAGGAAGTCTTCGCTATGGATCAGTCGATTTAAACTGAAGCACCTGGATTATTTCACTGGCTCATCATGAATAAGATTTATGGCTGCAGATTTTCTGTTTTGATAGTGACAGAAGAGACTGTTTATTGAGTTTTACACATCAATAAATGTAAGGGTTCATGTGTCATCTGCCTTCATTTCTGTGGAAACGTTGATGTTTGTAGCTGGCTAAGTGGATGGTATTGTAGATGGTAGCAGTATATCAGCAGGCTGGCAATTTATCCTTGCATAGTGTCACATTCTGTATATACTGAATCCGGTTTTTGATTCTGAAAAGAGCGTTCCAGAATAAGATAAATGCTTGTGATGATGATGGTGGTGATATTGTGGATTAGGATGATTGAGGGATGATTAAAAAAAATGATAGCGAGCTAAGCCCACCTGACATACTTTCCATTATTACACATCTTCTGTCAAAGAAGGAGCCATGACAACAGCTTGTGGTACGTCATTCCACACTGGATTTGAGAAGATAAATTTGTGGTAGTCACACAAACTAGAGTTTGCTATTAATTTTAAGGGATGGCCCCTCATCGTACTGTCAACTCTAAAGTAAGAAAAAACGTTGTACTCTAGTCACACATAGTGTGTAAAAGACTGAAAATTAAAAACGTCTAGATTCATACTCTGGAACGTAGCAGATGACATTACTTACGTACGGAGGAAAATACGCACTATTCCAGATTGGCAAGAACGATTTAACAATTCTTGGCGAATTTTCGATAGTCAATTTGTTGTGGATGAAAAGCCTAGCCGACTATTATCTTCAGGCACGTAATAAAAACTCCAAACACTACCACATATTTACAGTCCATTAGATTCGAAATTGGCGTTAATTTGGCCTCTGATATTTACAAGGTGTGTACAAGGTAGGTGTGCGATGCTTATGCACTGCCTCCGTTATTTTGAAGGCCGTTATTCTATTTTTTTATTAGATGGTCCCTGAAACCAGCATCCAAAAGGAATTGGATTGAAGGGTTAGACGGTCCCTGCATATTCATCAGCACGGCCTTCTCTCAGACGTGGTGTTGAATACCCAGGGATTAGAGGCCTCTCAGGTGTGAGTCTCTGCTCGAGTTTGAAATGAGCAACGTTT
Source organism: Lithobius niger (assembly GCA_023313725.1). Taxonomy (NCBI): domain Eukaryota; kingdom Metazoa; phylum Arthropoda; class Chilopoda; order Lithobiomorpha; family Lithobiidae; genus Lithobius; species Lithobius niger. The sequence goes on from JAHWFP010063456.1 coordinate 9,218, forward strand.
CAATTCCTTCCCAATGGGTGCGGTGTGAGATGTCCATCTGGTGTACTGCGATGCCGTTTGTATCTTTCTGGTTCCTGGTATCACTCATATCTTGTTTTAGTCGTGCCCTTATGCCCTTACGTATCTCACCAATATAGACAGCATCACATTCAGCACACGGTACACGACACACTCCTTCTCTCGTGTTCACTATTTTTTGCAGTCTTTCCTCATCCCCCTCGAATTTCTTCTTTCTACCACCTCCCTCTTTATGCAATGCTTTTGGCAGAAGCAACTCTTTGAGACCTTCTCCTTTTTTCACATAGGAGTCAAAGCCGTTATCTCTGAGTATTTTCTGGATCTTGTCTATTACTCCCTGAAGGTTGGTAAGACCTACCCTTGGTCGATGTATAGCCACTCCTTCCGTATCATCTCCACTGTTCTTATCTCTTTTCTGCAACACCTGCTGCATCAACCTGTTGAGGTACTTTGGGGGATAGCCCAGGAGGATGAACCTGCCTTTCGCTTCTTGAAGGAAAGGACGTGCCAATTCTTGCAAACTAGAATGTCTTAAAATCCTGGTGAACTCGCCTGCTGCAATGGCCTTCAACTGTCCCACCGGGTGACCCGAATCAAAAGAGATACCTCTGCCAGAGGACAGGGGCTTTCTGTAAGGACGATATGTGACAGATCCTCCATATTCTCAGGTAAGCTCCTCGTCCAAAAAAGGCAGTTTTCTATCCTTCTCTACCTCAGAGGTAAATTAGATGTCTTCCTTCCAGCAGTTCAACACCTGCACCACATTCTCGACCTGGTCTTTTTTCATGGATGATGCCACATCATCTACATATCTTCTCCACAATGGAATCTCTGGGAAAGACTCTCTGGCAAAGGCATCCAGGTGTTGTAGGACAATCTCCGCAAGATTAGGCGAGCTCGAGTACCCCATCGAGGCATCCTTTATTTGCCAGCAGGTCGTTCCCTTAAACTCGACATAAATAGAGGAAAGTAGCACTTTAACCAAGGCACTTGGCTCCTTGCGATGTTTGAACTTTCAGCTAAGAAGTTTAAGATCCCCAAGAAGATTTTTTTGAAAGATCGTGCTTTGGTTAAAGTGCTACTTTCCTCTATTTATGTCGAGTTTAAGGGAACGACGTTCTGGCAAATAAAGGGCAGGGCCAAAGCGACTGGGGAGGGGGAACCTCCCCCCCCCCAACCATCCAAGAAACACATACAGTTGGCAAATTCGAGTTGTCGAATTGGCAAAATCGGACAAATTTTCACTGCATTTTCACTGCAAATTTGAGTACTGTTTAATTATTATCATCATATCGTCAGTTTGAAAGTAAAGTTTACAATACATTTTTTTCCATCAGTTTTCGCAACACTTCTGTGTAACTTGGGAGTAAGTGAAACGCTGCCCCTGATCATTTCTGGTTGCTTCCCTGCATTGCTAGGCTGTAAGGAGTGGAGTGGGGGAAAGGAAGCTCCGCGAAAATTTGCATAGTTGGCGAAATTGAAAATTGACTTGGTCGTTTTGTTTGCTATGGCACCACCATAGCTTATAAGTATCACAGATAATGTAGTAAATAAAAACAAATAGTGGACAAAACTGTATCCCCACCGAGTTTGAAGTCGTAATAACAATTAACTTCGCGAAAATCGTAGACAGTTGGCAAAATAAAAAATTGAGTTAGCTATTTTACTTCCTATAGTTCTTTTTCTGTTAGACAGTGCCGCTCAGAGGAGTTTTAGCGTGGAGCAACTCGTAACTGGTATTTCAGGAGGGTAGAAAATTACTGGCATATTAATATACCAAAACACAACACCACTGCCAGGATTTAAAACGTTTCTTAGGTAAAACAGAAATATCAACAAACTCTGCATAAAACAAACCCTGCGTAAGGACTTCTGCCAAGTTATCGCCGTCTGAAGTTGTGATATCAAATAAATCTAAAAAATTAATGCAGTTGTCTATTTGATTTACTAGTTCGTCTGCTAGTCAATCAGTGCCTTGGTTTTAGTTAAAACAGTAACGTGAACTAAAGCTGTGTACTTCATAAAATTGGGTACAGTTGGCAAAATCAAAAACAGAGTTGGAAAAATTGAATTAGCTGTTTGATTTTCTGTTGTCCTTTTTCTGTTAACCTATCGCCACTACATTTGAATTTGTATTAATGCAGAAACAACTACATTTTTCAAATGAAAGTTGTTAAAAATTTTAAACTTGTTAATTTAGAAGGTCCAAAATTTGACGATAAGAGTTCATAAGATCCCATATTAAAGGACAAAAGTGACCGAAAAAAGGCCACGAAATGAGGGCAAAAATTACCCTACGGAACCGGTAATTATTTATCGCCGGGGAGGCTGGAGGATGGGAGGGGTCATGAAGTTTTTGGACCCTCTTAAGAGGGAGGTCATAAATTTTTCAGGTCCCATCAAAAGGGGGAGGTCAAAAACACACTGACCAACTGGAAAAAAAAGTCATTTTTGGACCACAAAAATGGCACTTACAGCAGTCAAAATTTCCAAAAACGGCTCAGCTTCGGGGGGGGGGGGCAAGTCCCCCAGACCCCCCATGCGGTTTACAAGGTTTAGAAACTAATAATACTATTCCTGGTAGTACAGTTTAAAAAAAAAACTTTATAAAAAAGCTTTGGCACCTGGTTTCTTGGCATCTTCTGCATTTTAGTTTCTGACTATGTTAGGAAGTGGTCATATAAGCAAACAGAGTGTTCGTCATACTTTTGTAGGAATCTCGACAAAAGATGGGTGTAAAATATTTTCGTGGGGTTGTTCACATCATTTTTGGACCTTAGGGTGGGAGGAATCAAGGTTTTTTTCAGGGCTTGAAGGGGTAGTCATCGAAAAATTAGTGGTCACCACCCCACCCCCACGGCCATAACTAATGACCGGTCCCCAAGATCCCCTGAATCAATGGAAAAAAAATTAAATGGAGTATGTTGATTTCAAATGTGGAAGCTCTTCTCCAATAATACATCAAGTTGTTTTGGACAAAACTGAGGTAAAAAGTTTCGCCATTTCTTTCGTCTTTCGACGCTCCATTATTTGAAAACTGGAGCATGTTTTTGTTTTAAAATGTGACAGTTTTTTTTTTACAATAATACCTCTAGGCCTATAGTTGTTTGGGATACAACTGAGAAAAAGATTTCATTAATTTCACCTTTCGATAGTACATTTAAAAAAAAATTTCTGCCCCTGACCTGCTGCCTATGCTTGCACACAAGAGTCGTCGTCATTCATTACAGCCTAAAAGTCCAAAATGTACAATTAAGTCAACCCTCAATCGTCAATGGCCAGCTGGCCTGTTTATATAATTCTAAACTGAACTCGGCTTAATTTAATTTGGAAAAAAAATCTAAAAAAAAAACATGATTTAGTCACAATAAAATTTTTACGAAACCTACCATCCTAAAATATGAATAAAAAAAATCATCAAAATTTGCTAGACAAGTTGTTGCTTCAGTGTTCACTGGAGGCTAGAAACAGGCACTAAAATAGCGTAAAATACTTCAGCTTCCGGGGCTCCGCCCAGGACCCTGCTGGAAGCTGGGTCTGAGCTCCGCCAAGCTTAGCTAGGGGGTCTGGGGGAGCGCTGTAAGCACTAATGGCATTCTTTATACCAGTTGGCAAAATCATAAATGAGTTGGCTAAATGACAATCATTCCCCCCCCCCCCCCACCAAGTACCCATCGCTACGGCCCTGATAAAGGGTGCCCCGATGGGGTACTCGAGCTCACCTAATCTCGTGGAGATTGTCCTACAACACCTGGATGCCGTTGCCAGAGAGTCTTTCTCAGAGATTCAGTTGTGGAGAAGATCCGTAGACGATGTGGCATCATCCATGAAAAAAAGACTAGGTCGAGAATGTGGTGCGGGCGTTGGACTGCTGGAAGGAGGACATCAAATTTACCTCTGAGGTAGAGAAGTATGGAAAACTGCCTTTTTTGGATGTAGAATTTACTCGAGAATATGGAAGATCTGTCACATACCATCCTTACAAAAAGCCACTGTCCTCTGGCAGAGGTATCCCTTATGATTCGGGTCACCCGGTATGACAGTTGAAGGCCATTGCAGCAGGTGAGTTCACCAGGATTTTACTACATTCTAGTTCGCAAGAATTGGTATGTCCTTTCCTTCAAGAAGCGAAGGGCAGGTTCATCCTCCTGAGCTACCCCCAAAGTGACTCAACAGGTTGATGGCAGCAGGCGTTGCAGAAAAGAGATAAGAACAGAGGAGATGATACGGAAAGAGAGGCTATACATAGACCTAGGGTAGGTCTTACCTTCCTTCAGGGAGTAACAGAAAAGATCCAGAAAATACTCAGAGATAACGGCTTTGACTCCTATGTGGAAAAAAAAAGGAGAAGGTCTCAAAGAGTTGCTCCTTCCGAAAGTATTGCATAAAGAGGAAGGTGGAGAAAAAAGAAATACAAGGAGGATGAGGAAAGACTGCAAAAAAATAGTGAACACGAGAGAAGGAGTGTATCGTGTACCGTGTGCTGACTGCGATGCCGTCTATATTGGTGAGACACGTAAAGGCATAAGGGCACTAGTAAACAACATATGAGTGATACCAGGAACCAGAAAGATACAAACGGCACCTTGCTATTAGGCAACACCTTGGTTTCAAGTAGGTTAACATGTAAATTAGATTTGACATTCTTTGTTGATTTTAAAATTGTCCAATCTTCTCTTGTCATTGAGTTATTTTTTATCGCAATTAAACCAATATATACAAATCGGTGTAAATCGGAAAGGACAAAGACAGTGGCTGGTTGTTCCCAGGCTGTTCCAAACCAACCAACCAACTTTAATTGCTGTATATGGTGACAAACAGACACTCTGTATTTATGCCTCACCTTGGATCTTCGATAAGGAGGTATTGAATTTACAGATGGTTTGTAGTACAGCCAAAGAAAGCTGTTTGTACCATCCAATGCCTTTTAAGTAACAGTAATGAAATTCGGATTGCTGCTTGCAGTATAATTTAAAGCAATTACGTCAATTACTGCATTCGCATAGAATAATTAATAGTGTTACAAGTTAAAAGTAATTTGTTTGAATTTCACATGGAATTGTCTGCAGTGGTGGAAGAGTGCAGCTAGTGTATCTTTAATCTAATATCCTCTGAATATCCACCACGACGTATTGAGCAGCCATGGTCATGCCAAGTGTCTCATTCTGTTACGGAGTGTGCACAGGGATCCATTTCCTGAGTAGATTGAATTTAAAACATCTTGGTTCACTTCAGTTTACTACTTGCGGGTACCAAACAGTAAACACTAGCATATTGCGTTGTAAACATATATGTTGACCACCATCGTGGTCGCTTTTACTCTTAACTTTTATCTCTTAAATACATTCTCGACACTTCGCACAAATCAAATTCGTTCAAGTTATTGCAGAAGGCCCATTTCGGTAGACCGCCAACGTCTATTGTAGTACGAGACCAATCTGCCCGTATCCAGTGCCCGTAAGCCTAATCGTTATCATTTTTAGGCCTAAACCTCACTAGGTCATGGATGGCACACCTGCCTCTGCGCCCGGCATAATTTACCAACCGAACACCTATCGCATCACAATTGACCGCGATCACTTCCAGTTGCGCTAGACATTGAATGTCCCACTATAATTTGATGCGTACAAAGTCAACACAAGGTTCATCGGCCTGTACAAATTTTAGTTTCACTGTACAATTTTAACTCCGGCCAACACTGCCACCAGGCTGCCGTTATAGGTTCGTCCGCCGCTATCGGCAACTCTGTGCAATAATAAATATTTCAAAACTTATTTATATGCTATAACATCTCCTATTTCATGCGTCATCGCATAACGCTCTATAAGTTATCGTATAAGTCTCAAGGCAGAGTTTGCTTTTTTATTCCAATACGTACATCATCTCCGGTTATCGTGTAACCATGACGGTATCGTGTACCCGCTTTTCCGTAACATTCTCGTGGAGTTTTTGTTCAACCCTAAAGGTATCATGTGCCCTTTATCTCGTCACATTCCCGTAGAGCTGTCGTATAACCCTTTTTAATCGTTCATCGCGGACATCGTGTACCCTATTTCTCAACACTTACCAGCGCCTCGTTGGCGACCGCGTATTTAATTTTTATTCTTTACTGTGCGAAACGCTTATTCGTTGCAAACCCAACATTCAACATTTTAGTACTCACCACATTCTGCTGGTTTTCATATTCACATTCCGCTGCCAACCTCTGACCGGTATGGTGGCTTAGATTAAAATTGTTTGGCTTCATGTTCCCCAGAAGAAACAATGTACAGTGTTTTCTTTAACCAAAACCATTTTCCAAAATGCTGCTGGACAGAAACGCACCATCACCACCAACCGAATTGGCAGCACCAATTTACAAACACGTCCGATGTGTTCCGCAGCAAAGAACAGTGGGGAGAAAGGCACGAGGGAGAAGGGTGAGCGAGGCGACAGGTGGCACAATTTTTGCATAAATTAGAGGTTAAGTTGTTTGTAAATGAGTATGGATGAAAGGTGCCAACAGGAAAGGGTCCCATTCGTAACATAGGTAACACAGTCAGGAGGAGTCTATGAAGAAGAAAAAACTGTTTGGTTTACGGGCGTTGATATAAATTTAATAACCAGGCAACCAGGCATTTTGTTTTTTATTTATTTACGTTGTAAAATATTTAATGTTTCAAGTTTCTGCCAAATAACTTTATAGTGGTTTCATCTCGAGGCTTGAACTTAATACCAATGAGACGCACCTTTCGAACTGGTAAAAAGTTATGTTGGAATGTCAAAATCGATTAAAATTTGGCAAAACTATGAATTTCATGCTTTACCCAAGAGTCAGATACTACTTTTTTTCTTACTCGTGGTTAAGGCACATACACAAACCTGTAAACCAACTGTTTAACTATGCATAGCCTAACAATTAGGGATGTGCGAAACTCGAAAAATTTGAGCCGAGCCGAGTGTGCACCGTGTACTCGAACTCAGTTCCTCGCTTGCATCCATACTCGGGAAACTCAAATCCGGTAAAATTTGGAAACTTCGCCAATTTTTAACCGACTTTGACGTTCAAATATACCAAATTCATCGTCTCGACGAGAGTTTTCAAGTGTAATAAAAGCCACTAACTCAAGCCATTTAAAAGGTATATCCTAAAAACTGGAAAACCAGTTGTACCTATTGACCCACATAGTCTGTTAAGCAGCATCTTCAGGGCCGTAGCGAGGGGTGGGGGGGGGGGGGGAATCCCCCCCCCCCCCCCCCTTTGCCAAGTGGGCAAAAGTCGGCAAAATTTTATCACGTGTAGGTCAGAGAAATTACACCGCCAAAGTTAGCCTTTCTTGCAAATTTTCTCTATAGATTTTTGTGTACAGTTTAAAAAATGGACTAAATATTTACGACATTTCGACTATTATTCAGCATATTAACCGAC
>JAHWFP010063457.1:0-21912 GCA_023313725.1 Lithobius niger
CGCAAAATAATAAAATGGCTAAAAGAAAAAACACCATGTATTTTTTTAATTTTTTTATGCTTAATGGTAAGAATCAGTCGGTCTAGAATACATTTTTTGGCCATGGTGGAAGAGATCAACCTACTTACCTAATCAAGTTGATCTGGTCCATAACTACAAACTGGATTGGGCCAAATTCCCTGCAGTGAGTGATGGCCAGGTAGTGTGAGAAACTACCATCCTTCTTCATCGGCTGTGGGATCTATTCTAGTATTTTCTGGACAGTATCTCTTCCCCGTGCGATGATTGGTGGGTTTCCCAGTTCGTATCCACGGGTTTGCCAGCTTCTTTATCAACTTTATGGCTTCCGTCTTTCCAAACGCTTTCTGGCCAGCCTTATGGGATAGACAAGCGAGCAATAAATTGTGGGCTATTAAAGGCACGGTCGTGGAATGGCCCTCGGCTTGTCGCCGCAGTCGCTGTGAAGAGGTGTTGTGGGCACGTTTACGCATTGGTCACACCCGACATACACACTGTTTCCTTCTGAGGGGGTTGCCTTTGATGATGTTCTTGATGATGTTTCTTGATGATGTTCGTTGTCGTTTCCATCTCCCGCGAGACATTGTTCGTCAATTGGGCGATAAGTCTGTCCTCCTGTCCGGTGTTTTTCAACTTTTGCAGGAGGTACAGATCTATGACGTGATCTACGTTAGGGGTTTGTTTAATATCACTAATGCGTGGTACAGTGGCAACCCGGACAGCTGCACGGTGACTGAGGTTGGCGCAAATGACCTAGTTGTCAACGCTCCGTTAAGCCTCCCCTCCCTCTCCTTATGGCTTCGGATGGGCAATCGTTAAATTTGCCGCCTGTTATTTGCCGATCTTCCATTTCTGAAACGTTGAAAGTGTTCGACATTGAGTAGATTCTTCTTGAGATATACTTTGTTCTTTTGTATCTTGTGATCCTTGTTTTCTTAGGTGTAAGTTAGTATTTAGGCATTAAGGCAGAGCGAACGGCTTAGGGCCATGTAAGCTCCCAATAAATATCAATTAATCAGTGCCTATCTTACCCCTGTGGTGCCTCATGCTCATGTCGATTTTGGCATGTCAAAGATCCTTGGTTTTCCTCTTAGATTTCACCAGATAAATTGTCCCTCTTATCGTCGTGGAGCAGATAACTTCAATTGGGTTCGTGTTCCCTAAAAACAAAAAAACAAAAAACTACTCCATATCCTATACCGTCGTGTGGGCGATAACCCTCTTTGTATTCGCCTCGGTCCGTGTTCCCTAAAAACAAACAAGAAACAACTTCCTATCCTCCAGAATTTGTCCCTCTCGTTGTCGTGGGGCAGATAACCCAGTTTGAGTTCGTACTCCGTAAAAAAACAAAAATAAATAAATAAAATTAAAAAACCCTTTGCTTTTCTGAAAATTATCCTGAGGAAACGAAATCTAATTAACTGAACAAAAAACAGTTTCACATTTAGAAAACAAAAGCATTACAGCTCGTATCTCTACGGAACTCGGAGCTGTAAAGGCACATAAATAAAACCAGGTTAGAGTTCATTTAGTTATAGTGAACTCTAACCTGGTTTTATTTATGTGCCTTTACAGCTCTGAGTTCCGTAGAGATACGTGCTCTAATGATTTTGTTTTCCAAATGTGAAACTGTTTTTTGTTCAGTTAATTAGATATCGTTTCCTCAGGAGAATTTTCAGAAAAGCAAAGGGTTTTTAAATTTTATTTATTTATTTTTGTTTTTTTACGGAGCACGAACCCAAACTGGGTTATCTGCCCCACGACAACGAGAGGAACAAATTAACTGGACGATAGGAAGTCGTTTCTTGTTTGTTTTTAGGGAACACGGACCGAGGCGAATACAGTTAGTTACTTCACATTTAGTTATAGTGAAGTATAATTTGAATTTCAATTCCAGGGAACAACGATTGTTTTTATTCCTTCGAAAGTAAACATAATTTGAATTGAATTAGGCCATGTATGTGAGAGTGTGTATGGGTATGCTAATTTGTGTTTTACACAGGCGGTTTGTTTTGTGAATTTTGACATTGTCAGATGTGTTTTGGCGTTACGTGTATTCGGTTTTTACGGTTAGTTGTTCCATAGGCTGCTTAAGTTTGTAATAGGGCCCGTGACGTCAGGCCGCTTGAATATTTAATAAATCCGTTAAATTCGTAAATCCCTATCCTTTTTCTGAAATTTTGTTGTGCAGAAATAAACTCTTTAACAAGCACTGCCTGCCCGCGAAGCTAATAATTCTCCAAGACTATTTTCTTCAGCAAGATAAATCTTAAACTTGGTTTTAAAAGATTTTAGTAGAAATCCGGCTCGTTTCATTTGGTTCATCAACCACAAATAAAATTCGGAGGGCTCCTGCGCCTAAATTGCTGTCGAGTGCATCCTACGCAAAAGTAGAAGTTGTCGTTGCTGAGTGTTAAAATGTTTTCACTATACGGATTAAGGTCAGTTCCATAGCCTGCTATGCAGCGCTCCAAGCTCACAGGGTCATCCTGCAAGGGACCACTGGACATAATAGATTAAGACTGTAGAAGTAAAAAAAGTGTTCCAAGAATGGAACTTTGTGGGATATTGAATAGCATGTTAAATGCAGTGGTCTTTCATTTTAACTCCTGGGATTTCCAGCAATTTTAGTTGTAGGCTGTATTCGTGCAAAGCAAATTTCTGTGAAAATGTCGGCAACAGACGACAAAAACTTGGACTTTTTATCTCCATCAACGAATGATAACATTATGTTATTAAAATTGAGAATGCTACCTTTATTACCATTTTAGAAAAATGTAATTTCAGAGTCTCTGTGAAAAAACTTTGATAATAGTTTCATGAAGGGCACAATAAATAATAAGTCAAAAAATATGAAAATTGAGGTGGTTTCTAAGCTTTCTTCAGCTCCAATTTTAACTGAGGATATCTTAGTATTTCTGGAATCAAACCATAGATTTTACCCAAGGTTCATGTCAGATTGGATCACAGGAAAAAATTGGTCAGCGTATTTTTACCATGGAAATTAATCATTGTTTAACGGAGATTTCAGCCAATGTTCAACTTGGCTTGAAGGCTTGGCTTGAGGTTGAACCACAGTAAAAAAAAAAAAAAACTGCTTGGCATAATTTTAATACAGTAATCTTCGTTTAAAACCCCCGTTTACTACGGTTGCACCACGATAAAAATTTACTTAGCATGATTTTACCATGGCAATCTTTAGTTTGAAACCATGGTTATTACCCAAGGTTCGACGACCGAGGTTGGATCATAGCAAGAAATTACGCTGCACGATTTTACTGTGGTAATATTTTTTTAAAAACTGTATTGTTTACCCATGGTGCAGTTGAGATAGGTGCACTGTTAAACAAGCGGGGGCGGCAACTGCCTAGTCACAACCGGTCTTCCACCAGTTTCGGGCCACTCCTGCTTCTTACCGGTTTTTTTAAAAATTCGTTTTAAACCAATTGTTGGACGCGAAAACCATGTGTGTCTATCTGGTATCCTTCCGGAGTTGAAAAAGGCGACGGACGGACGGACGGACAGACGACAAATTCGTTGCTATACAGTTCTCACAACTTCTCTATACAGAATAATAAAATATTAATAAGGCATGTAACTGTAAGCCAAACAATCATCAGTACGGTAGTTTTCAACAATAATCAGAAGATTTAAAAAGATTAACAATGCTGCTGCTTGTGTAAAACTTGACACCGCCACCAACGAAAATGTTAAGGCGCACACCTCTACTGCGCACTGAAACGGCGATTTCTATTATATTATCTAAAAGGAGTAACCATCATAATTGTAGGTAAAAAATGCGCCTCAGTTTTAGATTTTAGGCCTAATCTTTACCTGCCGTTTTCATTTCTTAAGTAACAGCTAACGGAGAATTGAGTTAGAGGGTAGGCCTATCCATTCATGGAAAACAGTGTCGAGACTTCACGTTGTTATCTCAGCTAATGTGTGCCGTTAACGGTTCCTTTTGTTTTTTACGGTTGTGTGTCTTCCTATTGTGGTTAAATGTGACGATCGAATGTTATTATTTCATTGAGTCACGTCGAAATATCCTATTAGTTAAAAGGAACGTGCAATGTTTTAATTTTCTGTCTTTTGTAAAGTTGGAAGGCGTTGAAAAAGTGGCGGACGGACGGATAAAGTTGTTGCTATATAGTCATTCCCAGCTTTCGCTGTACAGAAGACAAAAAGTAGATCAACATGGTTTTGTAATGTTAATTTTCATTGAAAACCATGGATTTGACCAAGGTTCAAATTACTGAGGTTTGACCACAGTAAAAGATTCCTGAGGAATATTTCGCTAGGGTATCCTTCCTTTCAAACACTGGTTTTTACCTTGGGTGCAGTTGGGATTGGGCTAGAGTAAAAACATTGTCCTGTTGTAATCTTAATTTGCATGCCTTCACCTTGATTTAAAACCAAGAAATTATTTTGCCAAGTTAAACCATGGTCATAACAGTATATTACCAAATTTAAATTATTGGCATTTAACTAAGAATTGCGTTTCTTGTTTTGGTCATTTGGTTTAATTACAATAAGTCGTAAACAAAATAATCGGTGTACTGTGCGTGCTACCGTGGTTAAATAATTGAGGTTTGAGCAAAGATTAATTCCGACTAAAACTAGAATGGAAAAGGGATCGAAAATCGTAAATCAAAAAACTAATAGAAGTACCAGCGTTCTCACTGCTCAGCAAATGGGAACTCTTTGTGGAGTAAGCGTTCTGACCAACAAACCCGCTCCGCCCTATTTACTTCAAACTACACACCGTCACGTGCACTGCAGTGGTGACTTCACTAATCCAGTTACTAAATTAGGGAGCGATCACAAATTACGGCAAACTTTTTCTTGCTTGACAGGACACGGAGGAGTGTGACGAAGTGTTACGTAACACTAATTTTCGCAAAATTTTTTTTTGCTTAACTAGTGTTACAAAATGGGACGGGGGGGGGGGAACGGGCCCGGCCTACCCCCTCAAGATGTTACGTAATTTATGAACGCTCCCTTATAGTTGCACTTTGTAAACAAAGATACGGGGCGAAAGCTAACCAAGATCGTGCTTTTTTCGACGAATATGCCCTGTGTAGACTATGTGAAATAAAAAAACAAAAACATTAAATGTAGCCATACCAAAAAAGTAATTAAAACTATGCAGTACATATACGTCAACTTAGGCAAATAATGTAAACATACATGCAGAAAAATACAGGGAAAAAAGACGGTGAAACGCAAAAGAAGAAACACGATGAGAGTAGAAGCACTTTGACACACAACGCGTGTTATAGTATACGAAAAAGAAAATAGAAATAAAAAATATTTAAACTAGTCTTCAGCTTAAAAGTTTAAAGAAATTTTCAAGTGACGCTAATGATATCCAGTAGTCACGTAAATCTGATAGGATAGTTTCAGGACAAACTAGTTTCAGAACAAATTACGTTCGGGGCAAATATGATTGGGTTCCTTTCACGACAAGTAAAAAAAAATCAACTTTTAATAATAGTTTCATTTCTTTTCTCTTTGACGTTGTTTTAGTGTTCCTACTCAAGGTAACAGGCCCGGATTGGTCAGGGTTGGTGGCTGAGGAACCCCACCTTAGGCGATCATTATGCCTGAAAATCACGCCTCTTCTCATCGCTTACGTAATGTGATGTAAAACTTCATCAAAATCGATGAATTGCGTCCATAATTTTCAAAAAATTAGATGGCTGAGGGTTGAGCCTCCCCCATCCCCCGATCAACTTTCACACTTGGCACACTTCAGTACTTCAGTACGCCCCTCGCCCTTATGGATTATTCCCATCCATGCCTCTTAGTAGCCAATCCGGGAAAGCAAGGTCATTACGCTGAGGTTTCGAAATATTGTGAGAATTGCTTTTTTTGAGCGAATACTTAAATTTCTACATTTAAGATCCAAGATATAAGATTTATTTTCCACCAAGAAGCAAAACGTCAAGAAAGGGTCGAAATCAAAGCGACCACTAATATCTTACCGGAAAATTATATACGATAGGCTAAAAGGTAAAAAGAAGGCAATATCGAAGATATTTTGTCTAAATCAATAAGATTTTTTGGATATGTTTTGCAGTATTAGCCAACAAGTGGAATGTATCCAGGGATAAAACTTTGCGCGTTTCAGGTGTGACTTTAAAAAGCCACCATTAAGAAGTCGTCTGAATACATCCGCTGAAAGGGCTATTAGTGTTTTCGCTTAGAGAGTGCCAAACTGGAGCAATACGAATACTAAAAAAAGCCTTCCTGCAGTTTAATTTAAAATTGAGAATTTAGTCTAGTAAAACTAGGTAAAAAACGGGCAAAAAAGGAATTGAATAGCAACAAGCTAGAAATTTGTAGGATGGTCTCAGGTGGTGTGCTAAGCAACATACTAAAAGTCCCCTGAAATCCGACCATTGCGTTGTCCGCCATTTGGCCCCAAAACACCCATTTTCTTCTTTTCCTCCCAAACCATTGCCCCTACAAGAAAATCCTTCTATACATAATTTAAGAAAAATAAATTTGTAGCCTTTTTTGTCTCTACAAACATTCTGCTTAATGCAACAGTTTGGTCAAAAATTGACCTAGTAGTGCAATTTTAGCCATCGAGAAGCACTACAAATGGCATAAAATGTAGATTATTTCAAGTTTCTTCCCAAAATGTTGTTTAAACTTAAATATCTCTGAGGAAGATGTATTTTATTTGTGTTCTGTTTGTTTGAAAAGGAAATTAAATGACCAGGATAGTATCTACGTATTACCCCATGGACTTATCACCAGAAATAGCTTCCAGAAAGTCTGATTAATAACTGGCAAGTCCTCTAATAGCACGATATGGACATGCTTAGGATGTTTTCAAAGGTGGAATCTATTCTTTCCATCAATCCTAACTGAAATTGGTTAACTTAGGTAGGGACCATCGTACGCCCGTTTGAAGGTGAAGTGGTAATGGCATAGCAGTGAAAGCGTATGTTGATTTTCGGATTCAGAGTGCTCGTGCCAGCCTTCTAATAGCCCGAAATGGACATTTAGGACGCTTAGGATTTTCTGACAGGTGGGATCTATTCTTTCCATCAACCTTAACCGAGGTTGCTTAACTTATAGATAAGGACTGTCCTACGCCCATTTAAAGATGAAGTGGTAATGACACGGCGGCAAAAGCTTATGGTGATTTTCTAATTAGAAGTGCCCTTGCAAGCCCCCTAATAGTCAGAAATGGACATGCTTAGGTTTTCTGAAAGGTGGGGAGATATTCTTTCATCAATCCTAACTGAAATTGTTTAGGTTAGCCTTTCCTACGCGTATTTTAAGGTGTAACTGTAATTGGTGTAGCGGCTATTTTGAATTTCAGAGCGCCATTGTAATGCTCATATTTGTATTTCTATCTAAGCTAAACAATCTCGGTTAGGATTGATGGAAAGGATAGATACCCACCTTTCAAAATATTCTAAGCGTAGCCATTTTGGGCTATTAGAGGGGTCACAAGAGCACTTTGAATTTGAAAAGCAACATACACTTTCGCCGTCACCCCATAACCTCTTCAGGTTTAAATAGGTATGGGTCGGTCCGCATCTAACCTAAATAATTTCGGTTAGGCTTGATGGAAAGAATAGATCCCCACCTTTCATAAAATCCTAAGCATGTCCAGTTCTGTGTATTAGAGGCTCTTTGAAATCGAAAATCACCATACACTTTCGCTGCTACATCATTATCTCTTCATCTTTAAATGGGTGTAGGACGGTCCCTATCAAAGTTAAACAATCTCGGGTTGGATTGATGGAAAGAATAGATCCCCACTTTCAGAAAATCCTAAGCGTATTCATTTTGGGGTATTAGATGGCTCACAAGAATACTTTGAACACGAAAATTACAATAACTACCATTTTTGGTGGAGTAAATTACCCCCTCCACCCCCAAGGGGTTTATTGAACTTGTTATCATAGCTATTTTTTTCAGTTACTCTTCATGTGCATTCACGCTTTTCACAGAAAGTGAAAAAATTCCATCAATTTTGGGCCGCAAGCCGCACAATTATACGAAGTGTAATGTGTATTAGATGCATTGGTGGCCTCTTTGGCACCGTTTATTCGCTGAATCATTGACTCAGTTAAAAAAAAAGCGAATAGAACCTTTTGGCAGACAATTCCATGCTCTAAATTTCGGATTAAACATAAGCAGCCGTTTCCGTGACATATTGAAAAACCTATTTCGGGCGCATGTTTCCAAGATGGCGCATTAGCTCAACATTCTTCTACAACGTTTATTGGCTGAATCATTGAATCTACGAACAAAATAAATAGAACATTTTTTGTAGAAAATCGAATGCTGTACATTTTTGAACAGAACATATTTTCATGCCTGAGCAACTGTTACCGAGATATATTGAAAAAACCGTTTTCGGGCGCCATGTTTCCAAGACGGCTGACAACGCAATGGTCGGATTTCAGGGGACTTTTAGTATGTTGTTTAGCACGCCACCAGACACCATCCCACAAATTTTTAGTTTGTTGCTAATTAATTCCTTTTTCAAACCTATTTTGACTGGCCTATTTGGGACTAGGCCCCCGAGTTCTCGACTCTGTTCTCATCTCAAAAAAAGTAAGTACAACTGGCAGTTGGACATGAATTATTTTGTAAGTTAAAATCAGGCCTGCTTTGACTCTGCAAAGCTCAAGAGAGTCCAGCTTTAGGAATTCTAAACGTTGAATACAGGCTTTCCATACATTCCTGGCATGCATTTCGTAAATCGTCTCTGGACTGCTTCAGTTTTGTCAATGTCGTTCAAAAGCGTGGGCGATCAGACCTGACAAGCATATTCAACGGTTGGGAGAAACGTACAACTTGTATGCTCGAAGTATGGTATGTAAGTTTCCAAATGTTAAACAACGGCGCACAATGGCGGGCCTGCGGTGTGCCAACATTGAAATATGATTACAATGTTACTGTTGAAAGCGACCATGAGAATGACGTAGAACCTGCCTGTCACGTTAGTTGCAATCCCAACCAACCCAACTCTACTCCCGTGGTGGTACTTCTCTAGAATCATTCTCGACTATTCTACACAATATACGAAAGTCGCAGCTTTGGTTGAGAGAACACAAATCCCTACTATAGTAAGATAATTTCTCCAACACTACATTCTTCAGTGAAATAAATTATTTTATTCCACAACATAGTCCTTTGTGTTTCAATTGTATATGCTGATAAGGCGGTAAGTGCAAGTTGCACGCTATCGTGTTTCATGCCTAAAATGCAATAGGCGTTGTGTCACTAAACCGTTCTGGGGCCGACAGTCATGATTCTCGGGCTTCAGTAGACACTAGCCAACTTTCACTGGGTTGCTTTGATAACTCGAAGATATCCCTTAGTCTACGCCTGGAAATTATAACTTGGGGAAAGAAAGAGTTTAAGGTATTCCTCTTACTGAGTTTGTTTCCGTTTGTGTTATTAAACGTTTGTGTTATTAACCAGCACGGTTTCAAGTTTAACATTAACATCAAATTAAGCTCTATTTACTAGATTTTATGGTCATAGGAAATGAAATGCGAAGTGGTATCCTAAACGTTCACAAGCGGTAAAGAATCACAAATTCACTATTTCTTTCAATTTCCTTTGTTTTACTGTTGTTGTTATTTTAGGTTAGGTAATTCACTAAACTTGCCTGCTAAACCTATAAACCTTCTAATAATGGCCGTCGCGAAGCATGTTTCTCAACGTTGCCAAGTGATGGAGGTGTGTTCTGCGAAGCAGCCTAGGACGTTCCTTGGGGATAACACACGACATGTGTTAAACAAAAGTGACTTTTTTCGAAACAAATTAAATTGTGCATAATTTTGCGTGGCAAATATAAATTAACTTTGAAATCAATTTAAACAGCCTTTTTAAATTGTCACACTGCAAGTTTAATGTCAAATTAATTATTTTCATATTTGGGGTGTAACTAATGCCCTCTACCGACAGCCAGCAACAACAGGTGAATCAGTGACAAGCCCGCTGAAATAGTAACTGTGCTCCACTCCAGGCCCGTCAGCTTGCTTCTGTTTAGTGACAGACACGCTAGGAGTAGTCCAGTACCGTACGGACTGAGAACCCAAAGGAAGTTGTATCTGGACTAAGTGAACGCGTAAAAAGCCCTCAATATGTGCCAGATCTCGCAATTTGATCGTTACCTTCATGTGTTAAAAGTTTAAAGCGTACATTTTGTTCAGATACCAATCCTCATGCCGTACGGTACTGAACGACTCCTGACGTGTCTGTCACTAAACAGAAGCAAGCTGACAGGCCTGGAGTTGAGCGCAGCTACTATCTCAGCGGGCCTTGATCAGCGACGAATCGGCAGTTTTACCAGCCATGTTGTGTAATGTGTAACCTAGTTGAGCATGCTATTTTGCTTGCATTGCATTGTGTTGGCTCCAGATAAATCGGTCATACGGGGATCGTCGTGGCAGAGCAGTCCCTGGAATGGGGATAAAAAGGATTCTGGGGAATGGGGATCTTTGACAATCAGCCAGTTATGATTGGGAGAGACTGCCAGACTCCGTGAGCTACTTCAGGATCAATTTTTCCTGCACGTCTTTTTGGTCTCTTCCATGATTTGAGGCAGTTCGGTTCGAATCTCTGTATTTGCCCAACTAGATTTCTTTGAGCTTTTACTTCTACCATCTCTGATGAGGTTTAAAATTAAGTGATTGTAAGGTTCATTAAAATTGTTTAAAAAAAATTAAACGATTCAACCTTGTATGTTTGATGTGTGCTCTATTATTTTTAATGCACAGTTTAAAAAACACGTGATCTATTGTTCTCCTTAGGCAACTGACCAACCAAACATCATGGGTTGTTCATCTACCATACTTCTGAAAAATCATCTCTACAAAGGCTATTGCAGTTCCAAAAGTTTAAAACTACCCAAAACTGAAATGTCGCAGATTGGTGCTCAACCAAAGAGTATAACGGAGGCAAACGGCCAAGAAGAGACGAAATTACAGCTACCTGATCGACAGGAAACATTAAAGACTGGAGAAACACAATTCAAATGTGGCGAGTGTGGGAAAAAGTTCAAGCAGAACTCACATTTGATATGTCACGAAGTGTGGCATTTAGACAAAAAGCCTCATAGGTGCAGTGAATGTGGGGTAATTTGCAAACATAAAAGTAAATTAGATCGACACAAACTTGTGCATTCGGGAGTGAAGCCATTCAAATGTAGTATATGTGGCCAATCACATAGTCAAAAAGGGAATTTAGTAAGGCACCAAAAGGATGTACATGCTGGAGAGAAAAATTATCCTTGTGATCAATGCTGTAAATCCTTTTCGCAAAAAAGTATTTTAAAACGACATAAAATGTTGGTTCACGATGGAAAGAAGCCTTTCAAGTGTTCGGAATGCGCGAAATATTTTTCTTCAAATGCTGTTTTAACCATACACTATCGCATTCACACAGGAGAGAAACCATTTAAATGCAGTGAATTTAACAAAGCATTTAGTCGCAAACTCAATTTGAACATGCATTTGCGTATTCATAGGGGAAAAATGGCCTTTTAGACTGAAAAGTATTGCACGTTCATATGGCCTTTTTAAATGGCATCACACAAACGAATTCGAAAAGTTGTGCAACTGCAAATGATGGTATTTTTTTGGGATAGAGCTTAACATTTCGACTCGGATTTATAGACGTTTTTAGCAAATGGATGCAATTGGTTATTCGTACACACGTTTCTAACAAACAATGAAGCGTAGTGCCGAGGACAAGCAGCTACAAGCTAAGCAAATTTGTACTTAAACTGTAACTGAACGATAAAATGCCGTCTTAGCCCTAAAGGAAAAAGAAAGAGTAGTAGTATAAAAAAATTGAATGGTATAGACCAATAAATCTGAGAATGGAAGGAACAATTTTGTGAATTGCATCCCACGCTTTTTATCACCATACTTCGTAAGTCTGAGAAATGAACTCTACAAAGGCGCTATTGCAGTTCCAAAGTTTAAAAATACCCAAAACTGAAATGTCGCAGAATGATGCTTAACCAAAGAGTGTAACGAAGGCGAACGACTAAGAAGAGACGAACTAAACAGCTATCTGATCGACAGGAAACATTAAAGACTGGAGAAACACAATTCAAATGCGGCGAGTGTGGGGAAAAAATTCAAGCATCGCTCGCATTTGATATGTCATGAAGTGTGGCATTTATACAAAAAGCCTCATATATAAGTGCAGTTAATGTGGCGCCATTTTCAAACAGAAATATAAGTTAGACCATCACAAACTTGTTCATTCAGGAGTGACGCCATTCAAATGTACTACATGTGGTCAATCACATTGCCCAAAAGCGAATTTCGTGAGACACCAAAAAATTGTACACGCTGGAGAGAAAAATTATCATTATGATCAATGCTGTAAAATCCTTTGCACAAAAAAAATGGTTTAAAACGACGTAAAATGGTGGTTCATGATGGAAACACCGCTTTCAAGTGTACGGAATGAGCGAAATGTTTGGCGCAAATTCTGATTTAATGGTGCATTATCGCATTCACACAAGAGATAAACCATTTAAACGCAGTGAATGTAGCAAAGCATTTAGTCGCAAACATAGATGAAACATGCAGTTGCGTATTCATAGGGGAAAAAAGCCTTTTAGACTTTGGACTGTACTGTCATATGGCCTTCTTAAATGGCATCACACAAACGAATTCGGAAAGAGGTGCAATTTTTTTTTGAAAAAACTTAACATTTCAACTCGGATTTATAGACACGTTTTTAGCAAATGGTTAATGGCTATAATTGCTTATTGGTACATATGTATTCTAACAAACAATGAAGCATAGTGCCGAAGACAAGATGCTACAATTTGCATTTAAATTGTAACTGTACTATAGAATGTTGGCCTAGCTTAAAATGAAAGTAGTCCTGTAAAATAAGTTGAATGGTATCGACCATTCCAATAAATCTGAAAACAGTAAGAACAATTCTGTGAATTTTCCTGTTGGCAAATTTACGAAATCTTTTGCAATTCTTTAACGTGGCACACAACAAAAGTGTACTTTATTTCCCTCTTGTGTATTTATATTCCAAGTAAGTCACCAGCAAAAAGAAAATAAACGATTTTTCAATAAATAAACGATTTTTCAATTAGATGCCGATTACACTGTACTGTAGCCTAACTGCCAACTGGGCGATTAGGCTGCCATTATGGAATCTGTTTTGAATGTCCAAATTTGACAAAACGTCACCATGGCTGTTGGCAGTGCTTGCTGCCTGATCATCACGGTTGACACTCATTTTAAAACTATAAGAACGAAATGAAATCTTCATGAAACTAGTTGCAATAGATGCCTTTATTTTATACAACCAATAAGCGCATAATATTAAATCAATTTTCAGTCATAAGATAACGTGAGGTATTTTGCATTTGCTTTTGCGTTGCTCATTCTGCCCAAGTAAAGCAGATATAATTTTTTTTTCTGTAAATACCTCGCAAAACGAAAGAAGTAATAATACTTTACGTTTCTCGTAAATTTGCTGGTAATTAACAAACATGCGAAAAGGATTGTTCAGTCACTCAAAGAAAACTCCGTTTTAGGTTGCATTACGAACCATTGTTACGTTAATATCGACTTTTGGAATTATTTTTCAGCGAAATAAATTTTCCGAAATAACGTCTCCGTCCTACAACTTTATTAACTTAGCTGTTATGGTGGGAAGTGCTCAACTCAGGTTATCATACACGGCGATAGCAGTGTATATATGATTGAAGTCCTCTCTCCAGCAAAACTAAAACTATTAATTTCTCCGTTTCTATTCAATATATTTCGACCAAACTTGGCCAGATAGTAGATAGCAACTTTTCCAAACTTTACACCAACTTTTATGCAATTCCGTGCAAGAGTAAACGTAGGAAGCCACACGTAAATTTGAAAACTGTTCACTTCTTCTTGTTCTGGTTCTTGTTCTTCTTGGCTGACACGGTTTCAGAAAAAACTACTGCACCTATCTAAAATCTGAAACATAATCTGAGCCAGAAATTTCCATGGGCTTCAACCTTACAGGGACCACTTTTTCAATTGGTCGATCCATTCCGGAGTTACGGGACCCTAAACGTCATTTTGATTGTTTAGATCGTTTTAACCATTGTGTTTAGGGAACAATGCCACTCATCAAACTCCAGATTAATTCTTCGTGCATGCAACAATAGACTGCATGCATAAACCTTTATTGCGCGACACCATAGCCGTAAAAAAGGAACACGGATTACAAACAAAAACGTCAAGTGTGCCGTAAAAAAAGGGGTTATATGAATAAAGTTTCATTTTACTTGTTAAATGTTCACGGATAAAAATTGGTGAGTTTAATTGAAATAATCAAATGTACAATTCAGAAAATTGCATCTGTTTAAGTGCTGTTGTGCTTTACCACTCATGTACGCCAATTTTTCGTTTCTTGGGGGCCATCTGCTTTTCACTTACAACTCTATTTTAATTTAATTTTATGGTTTTGCAAAAGGTTAATCTGATGTAACGGTTTGACAATCGCGTTCATGTTTCCTCTTGTCGGTTTGTGTTTGGCACAGTGCAACATTTTCTTGGTTTTTAACTGTCGGTTTGTTACCGTTGCTTTCTTTTTAATCTAAGTTTATGGTCCGTTGGCGTTTCCTATTTGAGTAAATTTTCAAAAAGATCAAATCCGGAAAATGACGAGCAACTTTTGTTAATCTGACCCGGCTTAAACGGAAGGCGTTTTGTACTGCAGTTAAGCATAATTTCTGAGAACGGAATACACTCTTGTCACTGTCCGGATCGTAACCATGGGTAGTCATGTTGGGCTTTTAACTCCCCCACATTGAAGTAAAAAAAATCCTGGTTGACAGTTTAGAAGGCAGTACTACTTATAAAAACGCAGTTGTAAATCAACAAATCAAGTCGGTAAATTTTAATTATGAATTGGAAGGTCCGATGACCATATAATCATGTAAAGACTTTTTCCTTTGCTTGAGAAAATGAAAAGTGTTACAAATTTGTCATTTGTTGGGGTCTACGTCACCAGCTACGTTTAAAGCACCTGCTTTTTTTTTACTGTTGTAAAATGCGACCATGTGCTCTGGCTTTCATCCAATCTGATCTGATGAGTTGAAGGACCAGATGCGCATCCAATCATGTGAAAACTTTTTCCTTTACCAGAAAAAAATGGAGATTGTTAAAGATTTGTCGTTTGATGGGGGTTTAATTCACTGGTTAGCTTGAAGAAACCCTCTTTTTTTTCTCGGTCGTAAAATGCAACCATGTGCACTGGTTTTCATCCAATTCGATCTATGTGTTTAAAAAATAAATCTCATGCTGTACAAATTATTTCTTTACAAATTTCACAATTTACAACTATGACGCTGAATGGGGTCAGCGATTTCCTTTCCCTTCCCCGGAGCTTCTGCAGTGACTGAAGTTACTCTGGACTCTCCACCATCCCCCTTTTGGTCTTTGTAAAACTGTAACAAGACGGAACCCTCCTGTTCCCGAGTTTGTAGTCAAGTAACCTTGTGTATTCTGTAACAATGCCACATTGTACTATGAATGCTTTGCCTTTCGGTCACGTGCCGATGGCCGGAGGCATGGCAACGGTTTTGGAATGGGCACAAGGGTTGCGGAAGCCATTCCGGCTGCACACCATCTTTCGGTCCCCTTTTCGACTCATCCTTTCGAAATTCATTCCGAACCTTATGCCATTCCCAATTAATCCGAAGTCATGCCTCCGACAGTCTGCCGTGCCCGAAGTGCAGGCGAGCGCCCTACATCGCGTAAATAAACTGAACAGCATCCAGACTCACGACTCCATTGTCCTGGCTTGATTAGGTTTAAGAGGGGATTCCAGCGTTGAGGGTTGGATCCTCCACTCTGCGGGGCGTTCTCCAATAGTTCCGCCTCAGTGGATATCACAACTTTCATAGGACTGTGAACGTACATAAGGTTACACCGTCGTATCTTCATCTGTGCCTTTTTTCTAGAGGAATTTTATTTCTATAAATTTTTACATTTATAATTTTCAAATTTACCATGGCATATTAATTAGCCGTTAGATTAGCCAAATTGACACGGCTTAGTTTATGGTATGACCATCCTTCACATGCTTAGTTGCTTTAATCCCATTTTTGCACACACAGGCTTACCATCGCTGATTTCGATAGCTTCGCTCACTCAATCAGCGCATCCCCTTTAGTTGTTTTGTTCATCCCTGCACCTTCCCGTTAATTTTTCAAGATTTCGTTTTCATTTAGTCTAGCAGAAACCCCCGAAGATCGCTGTTACTAAAGCTGCAGAACGCGACGCATTACATTTTTGGGTATTAACAAAAACCCCGTTAGCGTAACCATATTGTTGCGTAACCATCATCTAATGTGCATCCGTTTATTCTTCCACGGCAACGTTAATGTTTCCTTATTTTGTCCTTCGTTACAGTCTAGTTTGTAGTTCGTCCAGACTTTTACAATAAATCTAAGGACCAGTGTTGATTTTTCAAGCCATTGTTGCTTGATATCTTTGGTTGCAACTTGGAAAAGAAACGAAATTTAAATTCGGTGGTGGTGAATTTCAAAACCCTCCCACGCATTTGTTCTGACCCCTACAACCGCCAAACCAACAAAAGGACCGTGCTCATATCACCATGCATCCGTGTGCAAAAGTTCAGGTACGTAGGCCTTCTCAATTTTGCGCTAGCCATGAGCAAAAAGTCTATGGGATTTAATATGGGAAAAATCTTATTAGCTCGTAATCCAGCTAGCTAGACAGTAACATAAAAACAACGTTATTGACGCCTCTTTCTCTCTCTGAACGGTGCACACTCATCCTTGAACTTTTAGTTTTTTTTAATCTCTGACCCTTCCCCTTAGATTTTCCACAATTTGAAACATTTCTGTCGCATTGGGATTTATCCTTAACATGGCAAAATATGCTTTTAGTTGCTTACAGTTTACAGACACATGCCTGCTAGTGAGCCGCCCCCTTATCATTAACAATCATTTTTTTTAACAATGGAATGATCTACTGTTATTTGGCAGCGACACACTTGCGTGTGTGTAGATTATTTTATTCCACAACATAGACCGAGGGTACATGGGGGTTTACTTTTTACGTCGCTTTACCTTACGTCGAGTTAAACTCACGTCGCTTTAGGAGAGAGGTGGTTACACGGACATTCAAGTTGGAGTGAGTTAAAACGACAACGGGCACTGAAGTTTCTGCCAAGTCGATGTAGCTTCGCGTTTATCTAATCCCCCATCAACCAAAACCCTCTTCATTCCCATGTCCCCATTCAACTTGCTAGGGTTTCGACTTCGTTCTAAGAAAGTGACCGGTTGCGCCCTAGCTTCGTGACGTTTAAGCAAGCGCACTTGTTTCAACCAATCAAAGGAAAGCAGTCTTTAGAGGGATGTAGAAAATGGGTTTTAGGTGGGTACACGTAGGTTGTTAAAGCGCTTCAACTCCTTACGTCTCGTAATGAGGTGGTTTGAGATAAACCGATTTGAAAGTGGTTTTAGGTGGTTATACGGACATTCTTAAAGCGCTCTAAGCACTACATCGACGTAAACTACGTCGACATAAGATAAAGCGACTTGAGAACCTCCGTGTACTCTCGGTCATGTCCTTTGTGCTTCAACTTTATATGCTGCTTTGGTATAAGTTTACAGTTGTACGCAATTGTTTTTCACACCTAAAACGCTATAGCTGTTGTGTCACTAGACTGTTCTGGGGCCGATAGTCTTTGTTTTTCCTGCGTCAATAGAAATTATCCAATTTCCACTGCTGGGTTGCTTCGGTAACTCGATGATATCCTTTACCCTATGCGAGGAAATTATAATTTGGGAAAGAAAGAGTTGAAGGTATTGCTCGTACTTAATTTGTGTTTTGGTTTGTGTTTAGTCAAGCGACTAAAATCGTTAATGCTCTCAAGGAGACCTTTTTGAAAGTTGTTCTATAAACTAACACTAGTTTCTACGAGCGATTGCCAGCACGGTTTCAAGTTAACATTAATGTAGTTAAGCGCCATTTACTAGATTTCATATCGTAGGACCTGAATTGGGAAGTGGTACCCTATACGAAGTGGTACCCTATACGTTCACGAGCGATAAAGAATCAAAAATTCTATCCTTCTTTCAATTTTATTTGTTTTGCTGTTGTTGTTATTTTAGGTTAGGTCATTTACTAAACTTGCCTACTAAACATGTAAACCTTATTTGAGTGGTACATAATTATAGTCGTCGCAAAGCATGTTTCTTAACGTTGCCAAGCGATGGAGGTTCAACGATAGTTGACGACATGTATTAAACAAAAGCGGTTTTTTTTTCAAAACAATTTAACTGTTACATGATTTTACGTGGCAAATATAAATTATCTTTGAAACCAATTTAAAATGCCTTTTTAAATTGTCACACGGTCAGTTTAAACCAAAACAAAACTTGTTACGGATTCCGGCCAAGCTTTTCGGCCGTGTGAAATCGTGATATCAAACGCCAAGCTTCTTCGCCAAGCTAATCCCACCGAGTAATAGTTCGATGGTTAAACGAAATATATGAAAATTGGTTACAGCGCAATTTTCAATTATTTCAGTTAACGTTTGAAGTCTTAGTCTGTGGGATTAGATTGGCGAAAAAGCTTGACGTGCGATATCACGACTTCACACGGCCGAAAAGTTTGGCGGGAATCCTTAACAAGTTTTGTTTTGGGGTAGATATCAGATCTATTTGGTCCAAATTGATGAAATACATTTTTTTTCTTAGTAATTGTGAGATGGAAACACCAATTTAGTTTTATGGTCCATTTCTTTTTTTTTTTTTTTTGGCGTTACTTATATTTTGAGACCAGCAGTCCCCTTTTTTTCTTATATAATCAGTATTTACTTGCAAATGCACGGATTTATTTAATGTCCAGTTCGGCATTGATGCATAAAAACAATGTTTAAAACGATGTAAAACAACCAATCTTTCATTCCTTGAGGTGTGTTCGGGAATTGGCTAAGCAAATCCTATCGGTGAATTTTTGTGCCCGCCATATCTTCCAAATAGCGGTAACTGAGAAAAAGCTTAGTAATTCACTAACTTAATCCCATCAATCACTCGGAAATTAGCTTACATGTACAAATAAATAAATTTGCGTGTAGCATTTTGCCACAAAGCTATTGAATTTCTCGACTGCATAAAGTGTTTCAAAATATGTTCTTTTATCTAGAAAGTGTTCCAAAGAAGAGTGGCAGCATTCTTTTGTACTGAAGGTGTCGCCCTCGGTCGACAGAAAGCAACAAGGCAAATTAATCGCATCAGCGGCATTTTCAGCAGCCACATTCGGGTGTGCTACTTTTCATCCAAGATCCGCTTGGTACTGCAGTAGAGCCCTGATCAGTCGTAAATAGAGAGTTTTACCTGCCATATTGTGTAACCTGTAGTTGCGCGTGATATTTTGCTTGCGTTGTTGTACTATTTTCGGCACAAGATAAAGTGGTCATATGGGGGTGGAGTCGTCGTGGTGGAGTGATCAGGGAATACACGAATCTTTGGATCTCGTGATCCTGGGGCATGGGGATCCTTACAATCAGCCAGTTAAGGTTGGAGTGAGAGACTACCGGGCTCCGTGAGCGACTTCAGGATCTATTTGTGTGCACATCTTTTTGGTCTTTTTGGCCATGATTTGAGTCATCTCGATTTGAATTTCTGTATTTGTCCCAACTAGGTTAAATTATGAACTTCTACTTCGATCATATCTGGTGAGTTTTAAGATTAAGTGACTGTAAGGTTCATGTAAATTGGTTTAAAAAAATTAAAACAATTCAACCTTATATAGTTAATTGATGTTTACAACAACATTTTGTGTTGCACTCGTTTAATAATCACATGTTATACTATTCACCTTAGGCAACTGACCTACCATGCATCCTGCGTTGTTTTTCAACATATTTCGTAAGTCTGAGAAAAATGAACTCTACAAAGGTGCTATTGCAGGTCCAAGAGTTTAAAATTACCCTAAACTGAAATGTCGCAGAATGATGCTCAACCAGAGAGTATAACGAAGGCAAACGACTATGAAGAGACGAACTTACAGCTGCCTGATCGACAGGAAACATTAAAGACTGGAAAAACACAGTTCAAATGCGACGAGTGTGGAAAAAGATTCAAGCAGCCCTCACATTTGATATGTCATGAAGTGTGGCATTTAGACAAAAAGCCTCATAGGTGTAGTGAATGTGGTGCCATTTTCACACTGAAATGTAACTTAGATCAGCACAAACTTGTGCATTCAGGAGTGAAGCCATTTAAATGTAGTATATGTGGTCAATCACATAGTCAAAAAACAAATTTAGTGAGGCATCAAAAGAGTGTACATGCTGGAGAGAAAAATTATCATTGTGATCAATGCTCTAAAGCCTTTTCACAAAAAATTGGGTTAAAACGACATAAAATAGTGGTTCACGATGGAATTAAGGCGTTCAAGTGTTCAGAATGTGCAAAATGTTTTGCTACAAATGTTTATTTAACCAAGCACTATCGCATTCACACAGGAGAGAAGCCCTTTAACTGCAGTGAATGTAACAAAGCATTTAGTCGCCAAAGTAATTTAAGTAAGCATTTGTGCATTCATAGGAGAAAAAAGGCCGTTTAGTCTTAGGACTGTATTTTCATAACGCTTTCTTAAATGGCATCACGTTCACTAATTCGAAAAGTCGTGCAGCAGCAGAAGATGTGATTTTTTTTGGAAAAAGCTGAACATTTCAACTCGAATTAATAATCGTGTTTTTAGCAAATGAGTATAATTGGTTATTGGTACACACATATTCTAACAAACAATTATGTATAGTTCAGAAGAAAAGTGCATACTTAGGTTACCAGCAAAGTAATTGCTTAAACTGTATTTGAACAATAGAAATTTATACTAGCTGTAATGATGAAAATGAAAGTGAAAGTAGAAAAAATGAATGGTATGGACCGTTCCAATAAATCCGATAACTGTAAGAACAATTTTGTGAATTTTCTTGTCTGCGAATTGACGAAATTTTTTGTTAACCTTTCCTTGGCACACAACAAAATTATACTTTATTTTCTTTTGTGTAATTATATGTCAAGTAATTCGTCAACATACATAATAAAGATAGTCTTGTTGCAAAGCAACCAATGGTACGAATCAGTTGATCCAGAACAGATGTTTTGGTCATGTTGGTTGAACAGTGGCTGGACTTAAAGGTCGGTTGCCACCAAATTAGCATTGCAGCATATAGGCATATCGAGTTATCTGTCGCAGGAAGCAAAGGAATGCACAAAGCAAAACTTTTAAACACTACAAACAGGCCACGTGACTCATTAATTATTGAGAAAATATTTGGTACGCCCTCGTGCACCTGGAAATAAGCTGTAAGACTTAACGATATTAGTGTCACTAGATGTCGCCACGAAAAAATATACAGAAATTCTCCTGGTGCCATCTGGTGACGCTAGTATCGTTAAGCCTTACAGCCTGTTTCCAAGTGCACGAGGGCGTACCACAGTTATACTCAATAATTAAGGAGTCAAGTGGCTTGTTGTAGCGTTTAAAAGTTTTGCTTTGTGCATTCCTTTGCTTCTTGCGAAAGAGAACTCGTTAGGCCTTGATTCTGCAATGCTAATTTGGTGGCAACCGGCCTTTAACCTAGTTATCTGAAGAAGTTGATCTAATCTGTAATAAACTGGACTTTGCCAAAATCCCTTCCAGTGTAGAACAGAGATGGACAGTGTAGTGTGAGAGACTGTAATCCTCCTTCATCAGCTGTTTGATCTATTAGGGCTCTTTTCGACATTTTCTCGTCCCGTCCCCATGCTATGGTTGGTAGGTTTCCCGTCTCGTCCCCATGCTATGGTTGCTAGGTTTCCCGTCTCGTCCCCATGCTATGGTTGCTAGGTTTCCC
>JAHWFP010063457.1:21922-43245 GCA_023313725.1 Lithobius niger
TGCTAGGTTTCCCGTCTCGTCCCCATGCTATGGTTGCTAGGTTTCCCTATCGTCCCCATGCTATGGTTGGTAGGTTTCCCGTCTCGTCCCCATGCTATGGTTGGTAGGTTTCCCGTCTCTCCCCATGCTATGGTTGGTAGGTTTCCCGTCTCGTCCCCATGCTATAGTTGGTAGGTTTCCCAGCTCACATCCGTGGGCTTGCACAAATTTTAATTAGACGTCAGTGCTTTTTTTTTATCATCGTATGTGTTCGAAATTGAGCAGCTCCATCAACACGAGTGTAAGTTTACTGATGTGACTTGAGGCTCCACGAAATTTGTTATTTTAAAGCATTCATTCAGTAATTAAATAAAATTATTTTGAAAAAAAATATTATTTGCAGCATCCCTGGAGTTTCTCTTCAAGGCTAATGCTGCTTTGACAAAGTCATTAAGTTACGAGTTAAATAAAACCACACCGTGCAAGCCATTATAATACATGGGTAATTTTGTCCAATTCAACAAATCGGCAAATTTATTAAGTCGAAAAATTTGGTCTACACCCATCCAACTTTAAGCTTTCCGAGTTTCCGCTGCTTTTTTTACTACGATTTATGGCTTTTTTTTTTTAAATTAGGTATCTTTTTATTATTTGCAGCATCCTTGGAGTTTCTCTTCAAGGCTAATGCTGCTTTGACAAAGTCATTAAGTTACGAGTTAAATAACTAAATTTAAAAAAAAGGGTAATTGCTGCCTTCAGTGGCATACAACACTACTCATCGTAATGGTTTACCACACCATGCAAGCCATGGACTTATAATACATGGGTAATTTTGCCCAATTCAACAAATCGGCAAATTTAGTAAGTCCAAAAATTTGGTCTATACCCATCCAACTTTAAGCCTTCCGAGTTTCCGTTGCTTTTTTTACTACGATTTATGGCTTTTTTATTCAATTAGGTATCTTTTTATTGCGACGACAACTGGATTATTGAACTACCACGAGGAAATGTTTGTTTTGAAAGTCCAAATTTGCTACAATGTCACTTTGGTTGTTCGGAATGGGCTTAAGATTCGGTGTTTGTCAGATCATCGTCGTTGATGCTCATTTTAAAACTACATGAACGAAATAAAACCTTAGTCAAGTTAGCTGCAACCAACAGAGATGCATTTCTTTTATACACCCAATAGAGCAGTGACCACGACGTAGTATTATTGTATATAACTCTATGCTGGAGCCTTAATGGGTTAGCTGCAAGGGGCACTGCAGAGAGAAACATAAGGGCGTCATACAGAAGCCGAGGCTGTGAAAAGTGATTTCTTAGACCTAAAACACGCGATTTTTGTTGTTGGAGAAAACAACGTTATTTTAAGCCTAAGAAATCCGCTCTTCCGTTGTTTTTTCCTCCATTTTTATGTAGTGCACCTTGGAGTTATGCCCTCCAAAACCCATAGTGGTGCCAATATGGCGGCAAATGTCACTGCTCTATACTAAGCAGAATAAGTCAAACTTCTTTCACAAGATAACATGAGCTCTCTCAATTATGCATGCATTGCTTATTCTGCCCAAAGAAGCCAAGGTATTTTAGAGTTTGCGGTAAATTGAACAATTGGCAGTTAATGACAAACATTGGCAAATCCGTGAGCTGCAGCTTAAAGAAATAGTCCCAAGTTTTTAGGTTTTATTAGAAGGCATTAATACGATGTTAATGGCGACATCGGAATTATTCTTCAGCGAGATAAATTATGTTAATGTCTCCGTGTTTTATTTTTATTCACTTAACACTGCTAAGGTGGAAAGTGCATGATGCGCGCTATTGTTTTTCACCCCCAAAGTACGTACGGCGTAGTGGCGTTATGATCACTAGGTTGTTTCTGGGGCCGATAGACTTGTTGCTCGACCCTCAGCAAACACATGCCAATATTAACTAGGTTGCTTCGTCGATTCGAAGATATCCTTTGCGCCTGGGAAATTATAATTTGTGAAAGAAAGTTTAAGGTATGGCAGTTAACTTTTGTCTTAATTTGCGCTATAAACCGACAGAAATCTTTGACGTTTTCTATAAAGCCTTTTGAAAGGCGTTCCCATAAACCGATACCATTTTCTGCTAACAGTTTCCAGCATGGTCTCAGGTTAGCATTAATCTAGTCAGGTTCTACGACCATGAACTGTTGTACACAACCATAGGCTAGCTGTTTACAACAGTTCATGGTCGTAGGATCTGATATGTGAAATCATATCAGAATCTCCAGAAATCTACACTGCGTTAAATTTTCTTTATTTTATTTGGTTGTTATTTTAGGTTAGGTCGGTAATTAAATTATCCAGATAAACTTAATCGTAAACTTGTATGAAGGGTATATAATACAGCAATCATGAAGCATGTTTCTTAACGTGTGGTATTTGGGGCTAAGATGCATCTATTAAACACAAGTAGACATTTTCAAAACGCATTAAAATTTAGTCTGTTTTACGTGGAAAATATCTGTCTTAAAACCAATTTAAACTTCCCTTTCAGTTGTCACACTGTCAGTTTAAATATCAAATGTTTGGATTGATTTATTTTTCCTGTGTGGGCTGTGACTAATACACTCGACCGACCGCCGACAACAAGTGAATCAGCATCAAATTGGTGATTTTATCCACAGGGGATCGGCACAAAATACGAGTAGTGCGAGTCAAAAAAAAAAAACACAAAAATAAACACAACCACATACTAAGTACACAGTACACAGTATTGGGTGTTGTGGTTGTTTTTTTTTTTTGCTCGCACAACCCGTATTTTGTGCCGAGCTCCTGTGATTTTATCTGCCATATTTTGTAATCCAGTTACCCATACTGTTTTTCTTAGACATAATCCGGCCGGTCATTTAATAATCCTATGGACAGTGTTAGGTGTATTAATGGTTTTTCAATGGGGTCCATAACATTGCAGATCTGTAATAAACTGTTATGAAATGAAAAAAAGCTGTGAAACAAACGAATGAGAAGTAACTTATGGTGTCCGCGGCCTATCTTGAGTTCTCTGCAGAACGAACACAGATAATCGATTGTACGTTTTCAGTAGCAGAGTGCCTTGTTGATATCCAAGATGGGAACAAAAGCAATGGCGGCCATCGATTAAAGCCATCCCGCACAGGAAGACG
Source organism: Lithobius niger (assembly GCA_023313725.1). NCBI lineage: Eukaryota > Metazoa > Arthropoda > Chilopoda > Lithobiomorpha > Lithobiidae > Lithobius > Lithobius niger. The sequence goes on from JAHWFP010063457.1 coordinate 25,047, forward strand.
TAGCCGCTCACAAAATACTTGCAGGACTCAAGTTACACTGCGCACGCAATAGACCTAAATTACTGCTACAGCGAAACAATTTATGGAAAATGTTGGAATAATTTTACATTCCTCAACTACCGTGGAAATCTCATAATACAAGAATAGAAACTCACGTTTTACATATATAAACAAATAATTGAATATATAATTTCACTAAAGAATTAAAAAGCTTTTATTGCTTTCGTAAGAGCAAACTATTTTCATTATGTAAGTGGTGATCGGTTTTATTTTTGTGAATATTTGATCAGGGTTGATTTTAATAATAAGTGATATTCCCACTGACATGGATGTAGAGACGTTGATCATTGTGGGCATATTGATCACCACCAATTCATTGTGCTGGCTTCGTGCACACTGTGACCCATGATGTGTAAAGATGCTATTTCCTGGAGCTTCTTGGCTTCCAAAACTTTCGCTAGGAGACTAAGTGTTTGCTGGAAGAGTGGTAGCATTAATGACAGCACAAACCTAGAAACAGAATTTTCTGATTACACCAACGAAGGAGGAATTGAGAACTTTTAAATATATTTCGGAATGTACTTTAAATTAATGCGACCATCAAATTCTACAAATAATTCATGCAAGTAACAATAAGCACAGTGTGAGGATTCCATAAAAATTAGTTAAAATCAGTGAAACAAGAAAACACATGTAACTAATTTCCACAAGGCTTTATTTGTTTTGTAGCTTCGTCGAAACAGTCGTAACAAATATTATATTACATTACAGTATTTCATTCGAGTACTATATTCAAACCAGTTCTACGCATCTGAACTGAATTCGTTACATGCCACATTCCACCCCTGCTCGAGATGTAAAAGACAACAAAATGCAGTAATTTAAAGAACATTGTTCGAATAAATTAAATTAAATCACTATAATTTGTGCTGATATCGGCTTAGATCAGCTGCTTCTGTGGTGACTCGTTCAGATTAAAATGTTGTCTTACTTCGACATTCACTTCTGTATTTTAATTACCTTGGTACGGTTGGGTAGTGGTATCAGTGTCCAGCTCTGGAGTCAGTGTTGGACCTGATAGTTTTAATTACAGCGCAAACCAAGAATGAGAATTCTCATATAGTGCATCAAGGAAGAAAGACTTTAGAATACTTTAGAAAACATCAAATTTTATAAACAACACTAGTTGCCAACGTACACTCAAACGTACGTTGCTAATTATTAATATTAACGAAACAATTTGGTATTTTCACGTAAAATCATATTTTTTCGTGAGGCTAACGTGCTGCCCAAATGAAACACCAAATGAAGCAAATGTCAAATGTGGCAAATGCCAATCTTAAAACAAATTTCCATTTTACGTTGCCACACTGTCAGTTTTAATGTCAAATATTTGGATTTACTTATTTTTCCTGTTTCGGCCCTGAACTAAAAATGCATTCGACCGACAGCGAATTAGAGAATTAGCAGGGTATCGGCGATTTTATCTGCCATGTTGTGTAACCTATAGTTGTGCATACCATTTTTTTTGTGCATAATCCGGCTGGTAATTTGCTAATTACATGGTCAGTGTTAGATGCATTAGTGGTTTTAAAAATGGGATCACGTAATCTTACACACATTACTTGATTACGCCCCTGCAGAGGGTCGTCGTGGCTGAACAGTGGAAGATGTTAGTCTAGTTGTAAAAAAAGTAAATTTTTCTATTGGGCACCCGTAAAAGAAGCAGCCCAACAACCGGCTTTTAGGGTTGCGTGAGAGACTACCAAGCTTCATAAGCTACTCCGGGTTCTAGTTTTTCTGCACGTTTTCTTGGCCTCTGCCATGATTTGAGGCATTTCAGTTCGAATCTCGCCATTGCTCTTGCTAGATTTCTTCATGAACTTCTGCTTCTAACATCTCTGGTTATCTTTAAGTTTAAGAAAGTAATGCTGGTGTACACAACCACCATCAGATTGCTTCAAGTGACTGTAAAGTACAAAGACATTATTTGAAAAAAAAAATCAAAATTAAAACAATTCAAACCCTGTGTTGTTGATATTTACTTTTAAGATTTTTGTTTCAATTGTTTAAAAATCTTATAATCCATTATTCTCCTTAGGTAACTGACCAGCCACATACCCTGGGTGGCACAACTTACATATTTAAAAAAAACCTTAACTCTGCAAAGGCTAAAGTACAATTCCAAAGGTTTAAAATTACCAGAAACGGATATGTCGCAGAATGTTGCTGAACAAAAGAGCGTAACACAAACAGACAACCAAGAAGAGACGAACTTAAAGAAGATACTAGACCAACAGGAAACATTAAATAGCGGAGAAAAACAATTCAAATGCAGCGAGTGTGGGAAACAATTCAAGCAATGTTCGCATTTGGTGGGTCATGAAGTGTGGCATTTAGACAAAAAACCTCACAGGTGCAGTGAGTGTGGAGCAATTTTTAAATGCGAACGGCACTTAGATGAACACAAAGTTGTGCATTCGGGGCTGAAGCCATTCAAATGTAGTACATGTGGCCATTCTTACGGTCTTAAACAAACTTTAGTAAGGCATCAAAAGACAGTGCATGGTGGAGAAAAAAATTATCACTGTGATCTATGCTCCATATCCTACTTTTCTAAAGGTGATTTGAAACGGCATAAAATCGTGGCTCATGGTGGAAAGAAAGCTTTCAAGTGTTTGGAATGTGGGAAATGTTTTGCTGTAAATTCTGAGTTAACCGTACACTACCGCCATCACACAGGAGAGAAACCATTCAAATGCATCGAATGTGACAAAGCATTTATCCGCAAATGTACCTTGAATATGCATTTGCGTATTCATAGGGCAAAAAAGGCCCGTTAAACTTTGACCTGTGACACTTTATATTTCAATAAGGTCTCCTTACATAGCGGCCTACAAATTCAGAAGATGCGAGTATTTTGCAAATAACTAAACATTCTAACTCGCAGCTGTATACATGTTGAAGCAGGTGATTATGTAAGTGGTTATTGGTGCATCAGTCTTTTAAACAATGATCACAGTGAAGAAAAGTGGCAACCAGCTAAGCAACTTAATTTTCACTGGAACTGGAAGATAAAAATATGTTATCCTAACCATAAAAATGTAAATCAAAACACCAAAAGGATCGTGCCAATAAATCTTTCAACTATAGAAGAACAATTTCATAATTCTCGCACTGACGCCTTCCAAAAAATTATTTGATGCATTTTTTTCCCTTCGTGTGGCCCACATGAAAATCTGTAATGCACGTCTCGCTTGTGTATTTGTGTCTTTTCTATATAAAATAATTAAATAAAGCTGAAGGAATGACACCAGTTTTTTTTGCTAAGCAAACAGTGGTACAAAATATTTTAGAATAGACACGGGTCATCGCGGTTGAGCAGTGGCAAGAGTTCAACCTAGTTGGCTGAAGTTGATCTGGTCGGTAACTAGAAACTGGACCTTGCCAAATTCCCTGCCAGTCAGTGATGTCCAAGGTAGAGGGGTAGAGAGTATCCTCCTTGATTAGCTGAGGGTTTCTGTTTTGGATATTATCTCATCCCCCTGTGATAATCGGAGAGGTTCCCGGTGTACATCAACGGGTATGCCCCATAACTTAAAAGACTTTTTTCCTTTCTTAAACATCTCAATGGTTCGAAATTGAGAAGTTACATCACTACAAGCATTAATTTGTGACAACGCTGCAAACATTTTTATTTTAAAACATTTCTTTTCGCAATAAAATAATTTTTCGGGGAAAAAATGGTTTGCTGATTGTAGGTTGTCTCTTCAAGGCTATGGACTTTATTTTAGAAAAAGTCATTAAGTTTTGAGTTAAAAAATTAAAGTAAAGAAAAAATAGGATAAGTGCTACCTCCACTGGCATAAAGCATTACTGGTCATAATGGCTTTATCACAGCATGCAAGTAATGGAATTAAAGAGACAGTGGTGCCATGCAGAGTCAAAAAAAAAATAATAAATGCGATATTTTGCACAAGACATTTTTTTCAAGATTTTGTATTTCTTCAGCTTTGACGGTTAAAAGCTGAGTTGAATTTATCTACGTAAATGGTTAATTTTCATAATCCATAATTTTAGAAGTACTTTTTTCATCTTCACAAGGATCAGAAATAGACATGAAGCCGTAAAAATTTTACAGAGGTGCGTTGGAGTACGTCGCATCCCTCCAGTGTTGACGGTCGGTAACACGATCGGCAAAATAAATAATTTGGTTTTGCTTGTTATAAAAAAGTCTTCTTTATGCACTTAAGTTTCAGGAAAGTCCCGTGACCCGGATTCGAAGTAGCGAAGCAGTTAAAGGAACATAAATCCCTGTTGGCTTTCCTGCATGACTCAATTTTGCGACATTAGTTCAAACGTATGTAAATGTTGCCAACTGCAATCTCATCGGGTCGCACGATATACCGGAAGGATTTATGTCCTTTTAATCAGTCTATCACTGCAGCTATACCTATAGTACGACCATTGTTCCACTGGCAGGATGATTGCTAACTGAGGGTTGTAGGATGATATTGGGCTTCCTCTAACGTTTAGTCAGTCGGCATTCATGCCAAAACTGTAGTAAGAAAAAATTAAGTTTACCAATAAATAGATTTGAGTAGGATCGTGCTAACACCCAACCTTGTCGACGCTGAGCTGTGTTTGGTTTAGCTAGATCTTTTACAGAGAATGCAAGTTTGTGCTGAGAACACATGAATCGATGCTGTATGATGACAGGTATGTGTACATGAATGAAACAATAGTAGAAGGCATGTGCAAAGTGTCGGCAAATTTTGGAAAATTCACAGTGTAATTTTGCCCAATTCAACAAGGTTATCAGTTCCAACAAATAGGAAATTTAGTAGGTCGAGAGATTTTGTTTTTACCCATCTAACGTTTTGCCTTCCGGCGTAACATTTTTTAACTTTCCATCAGTTTATTTTTATTCCTTTCATCGCGACTTACGATTTTTCAATTCCAATGAGATTATAGTGCAGTTTATGGCTCTTTAGGTTGCAACTACAATGGATGATTAGGCTACTACGATGAAATGTTTGTTACGAATGTCGAAATTCGCCATAACGTAACCACGGCTACAAGGAAAGAACTAAGAAATTGGTGTTTGCAAATTCATCCGTGTTGACATTTTAAAACTACAAAGAAATAAAATCGTCATGAAATACAAGTTGCAAAAGATTGTTTTAGTTTATTCATCCAACAAAAGCATGAAAATTAATAAGTCAAACTTCGTTCACAAGACCAACACGAGATCTCGCAATTGTTCATGCATTGCACAATGTGGCCGATTAATGCAGCTATTATTATTTCTTCTATAAAATCGAAAGAAGTCCAGATATTTCCGAGTTTGTGGTAAATTCCACAATTAGAATGCAGTTGGTCGCAAACACGCGAAAAGGTGTTCGCATCTGCTTAAAGAAATAGTCCCAGTTTTAAGTATCATCAGTACGAGGCATTGATACGTTACATCTACATTGTAATTACCACAGGTGCATACAGCATATATAACTTTAAATAATTTGTACATTTTTGTAAATTGTAAACAAATTGAACCAGTGAAAACTTAGGATTGCGACGTTAAAAGAAATGGTGACTCGAATAGCGATTCCTACGAAGTTTTTCGTAATCAGTATCTTGTTGCAATTGTCGCTAAACAACATGGGGTTCGCGTTCACTGAACAGAAAGCTGTAATTGCTTCGTTACAATTAATGTTAAGGGTTATGTGTATAACCCTATTTATTCTTCGGGTTATACACTAGTAACGTAATACAGGAGGTGTAGGAACATTTACGTAGAGTCCACTTGTTGAGCATACTTCCAGGGGCGAACTGGCGGCAACTTGGCCCACCGGCCCAGCCAACGTAAATGGCCCCCTATCCCAAGTTTCACAAAACAAACGTATTCAAACACAAAAAAAGTGTGCAATGTTCTGCATCACATAGCTATATTTTTTTTTCCTTTTTTTTTTTACTTTACGAATTATAACTGTTTCCCTTCCCACCCCTCCAACTAAAAGAAAGTAAAAATGGTTTCCCACGTGGCCAGAAGCCGTTTACACATAATTTTGAAGTAAATTATTTATTCGTATTTTGTTTATTAAAAAAGTTCTATCGGATGTACAATAGTCGAAATGATTTATCAGAAGCAGCTCATATAAATGGTTCTATGCAACTTTTTCCTTTACGCAGCACTAACCCTTTAACTGCCTCATTGCCGTATATAGTATCGAAAAACAGTCCAAACGTGCACCCAGGCTATAGCGGGCAAGCACAGCAGTGTTAAGCGTCGTAATCTCGACGCGCAGGATGTTGGATTGAATTCCGCGACTGACTCAAAAAACAAACATAGGAGTCAGTTTGCCAGTTAATGCATGCAAACCATTTTTACAAATTTGACGTTGTTTCTGCTGCTTCTTTTTTTTTTTTTAGAAGTAGCGTACACCGTATGCATTTTACTTTGAGTCAAAGGGCTGAAAACAAACTCAAAACTAAAATGGGAAAAAAAAGGGAGTAGTGTTGTTACATTATTTACCAGTAAAATCCTTGTCGAAATTGAAAGGCCTGACTAATGACTATGGGTCATTCGAAAAGTGTGGCGCGCCCCGTGTTGCATCACGAAAAAACACTGACCAAACTGGAAAAAAGTCATTTTTGAACCTCAAAAATTTATAATAAACAAAAACGGAACGTTAAATGTTTAGAGTAAGGGTCTAAAAGTCAAAACCTCGGAGGAACACGAACAAGCTTTGACAGTCAGGTTCTAGGTGTAAAATTTTGTCAGTAAGAGCCTGGTAAGCATTAGACCCTTACTACCCGGTGGTTAGCTTAGTTCAACTCTGTTCGGACAGAACGTGTGTATGAACAGTTGTAGCAGGTTTTCTTTGTGCTTATAATATTGTTATGAAAATTTAAGAGCACAATTTTCTTGTGAAATTTGGCAGTTTGTCTTTTGGTGCTTTAGAATTTTTTTTATTATATTTCGTAGATTTGTGGCAGAGGATAACCAAATTAATGCTCTCTGCTGCGAATATGCTGTCTTGTTACTGAATCGAAAAATAATTTTCAACGTAAAGCAAAGCAGGAAACGTATACCATACTACCACTGGATCATCACATGGGTCTTTGTAGGAGGATTTACAGTTTTTCGCCAAAATATATTTATTGCTTACCACGGGGTAGAAGGGTCTAATGCTTACCAGCCTCTAACTGACAAAATTTTATAACTAGACCCTAACTGTCAAAGCTTGTCCGTGTTCCTTCTACGTTTTGACTTTTAGACCCTTACTCTAAACATTTAAAAGTAACTACCGGAGTCGCTCGCTTTGCTCGCTCATTCCGCCGCGTCTCGCTGCGCTCGAGAAAATTTCTTGTTGCACCTCATATGGTGCTCATATGGTGGTGGTGGTGCTCATATGGTGCTGAATTTTAGCATTCAGTATCAATACATGTTAGATCTTTTGTGCTGGAGCCAATGACCTTTTATCCAACGTAGAAATTCGGTCATTTTCACTAGAGAAAAATATTTAGCCTACTAACTGTATTTAGGAAAAAGTGCTGTGTCCGATGGCAAACGCTGATTTCGTTCGCTTCGCTCACTCAGTCAGCGCAAACTTCTCCTCAGAAACATGACTGAATGTAATCACCAAGAACCACACATTACTCGTAATTTGTATTATGAAACAAATGTTCAAGGAAGTGATCCGAATAAAGTGCGTGTTTTTCTTAGTGCATCAGTTCATAATACAAATGGTAAACAAAAATAAAAATGGTCAAATAATGTCATTCCAGAGTTGTAATGTTAGCATTCTGTATATATACCAGTTACACTTTTGTACTGGGACCAATGACCTTTTATCGAAAGTAGAAAGTCAGTCATTTTCTCTATGAATAAATATTTAGCCTATATTAGTTACTAAATGTATTTAGAAAAAAGTGCTGTTTCCGGTGACGAACGCTGATTGAGTGAGCGAAGGCGCAAACATTTCCTCAGAATCGTGACTTGAATCAATGTAACCAGTAAGAGCCACACATCACTTGAAATTTTTGAATTTTTTCTTTACATCCTGCTCAGTACAGATTTTTCCATCGGCTTCTTCTCACTTCTCTTTCTGATGACCCCTCACTTGGCGAAACAGCTGCAGAACGTCAAGTAACAGCGCCATGGTTTGAACGCAAGTTTGTCCTGCACAAGACACTAACTCGTACCGAAATAAAATACAAATACTCATGTTTTATCACAAATAAGGAGGGAACCGGCTAATGGTTTTACGTAAACACTAATGCTCGAATATTGCTGCTTGAAATGATACAGATGCAGACGTAAAAATATTCTTGGCACCCTTTTCTGGTGTCAATATATTTTTTATACGTAATTTAGTATTTAGCATTTAACTTTTTTCTGTGTTTGTGTTACTGCTAAACGATTATTCTCTTGTTCTGGGTTTGTCAGTATTTCTCGATGAATACCACTGAGTTTGAAACGGGTAATAAAACAATACTGCGCAAAGCTACGTGTGCTTGTTGTTACTGAGAACAACAAATTATTAACTCGCTCTTCGTTGGTCCGTTGTTGATAACCATTGTTGAGGAACCATTGTTGAGGGACGTTCCAGATAATTTCGAAAAAAAATTGGGCAACAATCATGACGTCATGTATTGTTGAAGCATTGTTGGGTGATTGTCGCCGATTGTTGCAAATGATCATTTTTTGTTAATTTCGGTCATTTAGGACCCAGCACGGATTTTGAAAATACGCCTACACTAAGAACGGATTAATTTCCTTTCTTTTGACAAACTTTTCATATTTGTGGGCTTCTACTTTCAAAGGAAAAGACGAACTACCCCAACCAAGCACCCAACCAACCAATCAACCAAGCATAAATTGCATCTTGTTAATGAGGAGAGACTAGCGGAGTCGCTCGCTTCGCTCGCTCATTCCGCCGCGTCTCGCTGCGCTCGAAGAGATTTCTTGTTGCAACTCATATGGTGCTGACAGACACTCTCAGCAAAAATTATCAAACAAATGTTCAAGGAAGTGATACGAATAATGTGCGCGTTTTTCTTAGTGCACAGTTCATAATACAAATGATAAACAAAACTAAAAATGGTCAAATAAGTTCAATGTTTCACGTGTTTTCTTTTATCCAACGTAGAAAGTCGGTCATTTCCACTACTGAATAAATATTTATCCTTCAACTTGCTAAAAGTGTGTAAGAAAAAGAGCTGTTTCTCATGACAAACAGCACTTTTTCTTACACACTTTTAGCAAGTTTTCGCTTCGCTCACTCAATCAGCGCAACCGTAGAAACATGACCACCACCACAGCCGACCACCATGAACCACACATCAACAGAACACGCCACGGTTTTTAGTTTAAACAAAACCAAAAATGGTCAAATAATTTCATTCCAGAGTTGTAATGTCAGCATTTTGTATCTATACCTGTTACACTTTTGTGCTGGGGCCAATAACCTTTTATCTAACGTAGAAAGTCGGTTATTTTCACTATGAATAAATATTTAGCCTATATTAGTTACTAAATGTATTTAGAAAAAAGCACTGTTTCCGATGACGAACGCTGATTTCGTTCGCTTCGCTCACTCAACAAGCGCAAACATTTCCTTAGATTAGTGACTTGAATCAATGTAACCACTAAGAACCGCACATAATTTTGTACGTCCTGCTCAGTACAGATTTTTCCATTGGCTTCTTATCCCTTACCTTTCTGAGAACCCCTCACTTAGCGAAACAACTGCAAAACGTCACGTGACAACGCCACGGTGTGAAAGCAAGTTAGGCCTACACAAAACAGTAACTCGTATCCAAACCAGCTCGTGTCTTAGCTTGAATAAGGAAGGAAGCGGCATATAACTTTACGTAAACACAAATGCTGGAATATTGCTATTGCGTATGCAGATGCAGATGTAAAAATATTCTTGGCACCCTTTACTGGTGTTAACATATTTTCTGCACGTAATTTAGTATTTAGCCTTATTTTTTTTCTGTCTTTGTGTTACTGCTAAACCATTATTCTCTTCTTCTGGATCTGTCAGTTTATTGAACTTCAATTAACAATTCCAAGTTTAAATCGGGTAATAAAGTAGTACTGCGAAAAGCTACGCGTCTTTACTGATTGTTACTGAGACAACAATTTATTGACTCGCTCCTCGTTGGTCCGTTGACGCCAGACCATTGTTGATGGACGTTCCAGATAATTTCGAAAAAAATGGGCAACAATCATAACGTCATGTATTGTTGAGGCATTGTTGGGTGATTGTTGCAAATGGTCATTTTTCGTTAATTTCGGTCATTTAGGACCCAGCTCGGACTTTGAAAATACGCCTTCACGAAGAACCGATTAATTTCCTTCTTTTGACAAACTTCTCATATTTGTGGTCTTCTACTTTCAGAGGAGAAGACGAACTACCCCAACCAAGCACCCAACCAAGCATAAATTGCATCTTTTTAATGAGGAGAGACGTTCCGTTAGAATTGCAGCTAAACTGTAAAACAGTGGAGTCGACGGTCAAAGTTGAGAGTTTAACACAGAGACAAAGCGTCGTTGCAAGACGAATCGCGAGATGTCGCATCTGGTGGAGAGACCCCGTCACACGAAACTCCAAGGAGCTTCGTTTTTTATTCTCGAGACACCTACTGTAACGACGTCTCGCGACAATGACGCATCTGGTGTGTGGGGCTCAGCTCATTGCTATGGTTTTAAAGACGTCGGCAGCGTGCTGAGACAGGTTTAGACAAAATTTCCTGTCGTGAGACGTTTTGTCGAGTTTGGTTCGACCCTTACGAACTCATTTTTTTCCCCCGACCAAATGTTTATCCAGAATAGATCCCAGAGATGATGAAGGAGCATAGTCTCGCTCATCACCTTGGTCTTCACTGACTGGCAGGGCCTCTGACCCCCAGTTTCTAATAATTCCCGAGCAGATTAACTTCTTCGGACAATTAGGGTGAACTCTGCCATTGCTTAGCTACAATGGACAGTGCGTCGTGTATATATATGATTGAAGTCCTCTCTTCAGCAAAACTAAAACTATTAATTTCTCCGTTTCTAATCAATATATTTCGACCGAACTTGGCCAGATAGTAGATAGCAACTTTTCCTAACTTTACACCCACTTTTATGCAATTCCGTGCAAGAGTAAAAGTAGGGAGCTACACGGAAATTTGAAAGCTGTTCATTTGTTGTTGTTGTTGTTCTTGTGTGACACGGATTCTGAATAAACTACTGCACCTACCTAAAATCTGAAACATGATCTTAGCCAAAAATTTCCCTGGGCTTCATCCATTCCGGAGTTACGGGTCTCTGAACGATCATTTTGATTGTTTTACATTGTTTTAACCATTGTAATTTGGGAACAATGCCACTCAGCAAACTCCAGATCCATTCTTCGTGCACGTGGTAAGTCTTTGCTAGAAAGTTCATTGTTGAAGGGCAAAATGAAATGAAATGAAAGTAGCATTTGTACATAGGAGCGTACGGTTCGGGACCATGGCTTCTGAAAATAAATGAATGAATGAAATGAAAGTGCATTCAAGAGGAGGGGTGGACCCCATGCATCTGTGTGAACAAGCGTTGTGTTTGGTGTGCTCTGTATCGCAGTAGACGGTGATGACCTGATCAAGGAGCTGTGCGTCATGGTTGCCCAGCGGATAGAAAGAGACAATAGTGGTTAGTGGAACAGTGATATGAGGATTTGTGGTTGATTTTCGTGGTATTGATTTGCGGTGGGGATTTGTGGTTGAGATATCTGGTTGTGGTTTGTGTTTGTGTTGATTTCGTTGGTTTATTTTTAGCATTTGTACTTAGGAGCGTACGGTGTGAGACCACGGCTTCTGGGAAATAAATGAAATGAAATGTGTTTTGAGTGTTCAAGCGTGATTTTGTGGGGTGGCTCTGTGGTTTTTTCCGAGCTTACGGCTGTCGGCTAAGGCTCGTAATAAGTGGTCCAAAGAATCCGCGTAATAAGCGTGTAATGTCCTCCGCCTCCTCCTTTCTGTTCCTTTTCTCTTGGTACTGCCACGGCGGTTGTGCTTCGTGAAACTTTCAGTGCAGCCGGTAGTGCGTGTTGCGAAGTGTTGTGTAAGAAAAGTGGAGTGCAGCAAAGTGATGCAGTAGTGTTATGCGTCTTAGCAGTACGGTCACACCAATGTACGACCTCGTGGAACTTCCCCTAAATGGGGGAGAGAAGTGAGGCCATGGGCATCTCTGCGTGGGTTGCAGATTACTCGCAGTGTGCAGGGTTGTTGGTTCTGTTGTGTTGTGGGAAAGGCGTGTATTTTGTGAATTTGTAGTGTTGCTGTAGTTTGCAACTTTAGTTTTGTATTTCACAGTGGATTGGGGCGTGTGGTCAGGGCCAGGGCCTCAAATAAAACATTCGTGAAAGAATCCGTGTTTCTGCTAAACGCATATAGATTTAAACCAAACTAAGGTACGTTGGAAATTGGCAGCTAGAAACGATAGGATGGCGTATTTATTTCGTATATGCAGGCTTTCAGAGCTCAGTTGAATTGTTTCAAAGTGGCCAGCAACAATGCACGCATAAACAATGCATACAAAAACCTTTGTAGCACGACGCTATAGCCGTACAAAAGGCACACGGATTACTAACAAAAACGTCAAGTGTGCCGTAAGGGTGTTATATGATTGCAGTTTCACTTTACTTGTTAAAATGTACACGGATGAAATTTGGATGATTTTTAATTGAAATAATCAAATGTACAATTGAGAAAATTGCATCTGTTTAAGTGCTGTTGTGCTTTACCTATCATATATTTAAACGAAAAGGACAACAGCACTTAAACAGATGTAATTTTCTCAATTGTACATTTGATTATTTCAATTAAAAATCATCTAAATTTGATCCGTGTACATTTTAACAAGTGAAACTTCAATCATATAACCCCTTTTTTTACGGCACATTTGACGTTTTTGTTAGTAATCTATTCTAGACTTACAACTCGTATCACTGTTTGCTTAGCACAAAAAACAAAAACAAAAAAAAACTGTGGTTGCATTCCTTCATGTGTGTTTAATTACTTTAGATAGAAAAGACACATGTATACACAAGAGGGACGTGTATTACAGATTTTCTTGTATGCCATACAAAGGAAAACAAAAGCAGTATCGAATAATTTTTCGTAGAGTGTCAGTTGGAGAATTCTAAAACTGTTCTTCTAGTTTGAAGATTTATTGGATGGTTTCATTTTTTTAGTGCCACCCTGATTTGCATCATTTGGGTCATGTAAGACGTAATTTTATAGTCCAGTTCCAGTGAAAGCTATGTTGCGTGGCTGGTAGTCACTCTGCACCACGTATCATTGTTTGTCAAAGGATGTGTTTACCAATAACCACCAACGCCCGTTTGGTAAAAAAGTGTCTATTAATACGAGTTGGAATGTTAAGGGCTTTACACCTTCCGCTTTTGTACGATTTAAAATCATTTGCGTGCCACAATTGACGGAGGCCATTATTGAAATACAACCATTCACAAATCTTTAGTTAAAGGACCTTTATTGCCCTATGAATACGAAAATGCCTATTCAAACTGCTTTTGCAACTAAATGCTTTGTTACATTCGATGCATATAAATGGTGTCTGCCCGGTATGCTTTCGAGTGTGGATGGTTAACTCGTACTTTGTAGCAAAACACTTTGGGCATTCCAAACACTTGAAAGCTTTCATTCCAACATGAGCCACAATTTTATGCTGTTTCAAAACACTTTTTTGGCAAAACGATCTAAAGCATACATCACAATGATGAATTTTTTCTCCGGCATGCAGTGTCTTTTGATGCCTTACCAGATTGTTTTTACGACCAAAAGATTGGCCACATATACCACATTTGAATGGCTTAACTCCGGAGTGCACAACTTTGTGGCCGTCTAAGTCACATTTCTGTTTGAAAATGGCTCCACATTCGTTGCATCTGTGAGATTTTTTGTCTAAATGCCACACTTCATGACGTACCAAATGCGAGTGCTGCTCGAATTCTTTCCCACACTTGCTACATTTTATTTGCGTTTCTCCAGTCTTTAATGTATCCTGTTGGTCAAGTAGCTCTACGTTCGTCTCTTCTTGGTCGTTTGCCTTCATTACACACTCTGGAGGAACATCATTCTGCGACATTTCAGTTGATAATTTTAAACCTTTGGGACTGCAATAGCCTTTGTAGAGAAATCTTTTCGAAATTAAGAAATTGTGGTAGATGAACAACCCAGGATGTATGGTTGGTCGGTTGCCTAAGTAGACAAATAGATCATATAATTTTTAAACAAGTGCAAACAAAAATCTTAAAAAAACGCATCAACTATATAATGGTTACGGCTCTTCCCGAGTACTGACAACTAACAATGTTGAGGCTGCAGGCCCAATCCATTGTTGTTTTTTTTTTGCACTAGGGAAGCAGGCGATGACTTATCTACCAATTATCAGTTGTACCCGGCTTCGCCCGGAGTTTTAATTCACCAGTGGCTGATACGTTTTTTTTTCGGTCGGTGTGGCGTACCCATTGAACGCGACAGGCAATTTTGATTCGATTATGCTACTCCACTTTTCCTCCCATCCTATACCTACCCCCTCCCCTCCTCCTTTCCTCCCAAAAAAAACTTATCCTTTAGGTTCAGTGCATAACCGTATGCTTAATGGTAACAGACGCATTACCCCCCCCCCTACCATCCTACCAATTTCTTTATTTTCAAAACAGCAGGGCTAACACACGCACTACCCCACACACTGGCATTCTCCGTTGAAACCCCCCACCCCCCAAACCCACTACTAGTTCATCGCTTTAACTTGAGCGATCTGTACCGTGTGAAAAATAACGATAACTATCCTTCGTGCATTACGTCATTTAAGACTTGCCTCTTAGGTGACCGCAGAGAGCAAATTGTTAGTTGAGGCAACAATGTGCCAATTTCAACTTCTTTTCAGGGCAACAACGTCCCAGTTTCAACTTCAAGCCAAAGAATTGACACACTCGCACGTTTTCATTGTTTCCCTTTCAGGGGTCGTCGTCGTTGGCTATATTTCTGCTATGAGACTTTGGTTTATTATGTAGGATGTTTATTTATTTATTTATTTATTTACCCTACAGGAGTTTACACGGCCTGGAAGCCACTCACTCCATCTAAAGTGCTAAAAACTAACTTGAAAACTAACTTAAAAACTACACAAAGAAAGTAACAAGCCAGCCAACGACACCCCCAAAATTAACCCAATTGAACTCTGTTAACCATCAAAACGACCGGTCACTGCGCAGAACCTCAGAACTGCCCGGAAATTGCTGCTAGCATTCCCGACCCCTGTAGGGACACCTAACACCACTGGCAGGGTAGCACCAGCCCTCAGGGAAATGCGCCTGAACTGAGCCCAGCGCTTACAATCCAACAAGAAGTGGGCAACAGATTCATCCGCCTCTCTGCAGCTACACAGAGCAGACGACCTCCACCCCATCCTAAACATATGGGCATTAAGGAGCACATGACCCGTTCTCAATCGAGACAAGAGTCCTGCATCACGACTTGGGAGACATCCCAGGGCAACCGGGACAGAGACAGAGGGGTGCAATGCATGTAGGATGTTTGCATCTCAATGCGACAATAAAGAAATGCGCAACGTAAACAATGGTACACTAGGCCGTCATCAGTTACATTGCTGAGAAAATGAAGCGAAGCAATTATTAATGACAATAAATTAAAGTTGCTTAACATGCAATTTTGGGATCGGCCCTGCCCTACAAAATATGCTTTTAGTTGCTTACAGTTAGCAGACACGGGTCTGCTCGTTCTTCAACAATCACTTTTGGCGACCTAAAATAAACTTTGCATGAACAAACTATGACGTCATGAACCAACTATGACCTCGTTGTTATTGGCTCTTGGCCCATTTTGTCACCCTGATGGTTCGTCAACCTTATGTGATTACGGATTTTTACTTTTGATAAACCTTGTCCACACACCCGTGACTGCATGCAAAGTTTGGTTTGGATAGTCCTCATGGTTTTCGCATGATGCGCGGTCTAAGATTACATTTAGAGTCTAATCATAGCGGAGTTTCGCTCCAATTAATAGTGCACGTTGTAGAACAATGCAAGGCGGAAAGGGAAAAAAATTGTCTTTTCCGTATAGTGTTGTGTTAGTACGGATTCGGAATTGATATTCGAGGATTTGTTCGATTTGTCGAGTTATGAAAATATTCCGAAAGGGTACGGAAAATAATGCTGGAGATGATGATGTTGGTTCAGGTATTTATCACGATGAAAATAACTCGCCATTTATAAATAAATTAAATCTACACGAGTGTAATACGGGTTTCGTTAAAAAAAAAATGGAGTAAGCTCAGCACTCGTTCATTGTTATGTTCCTGAATCCTTGCATTATGACAAGAGGGCTTGAGATGCGGATATCGGTGGTGAGTGTCCGCTTTTCTAGTTATTGGCTAGGTCTAACAATACTTTTTTTTTTTTTTTTTTGCAAACTGCGGCAGTTATCTACCAGAAACCATCTATCTATCATAAAGAATATGGTTGCAGCTATTACGTAATACATCCTATTCACCGAACTATACATTGTCTACGCACTGTTGCTCGATTCCGAAGCACCCCACCACCGTTCCAGCAAGGAATACTCAACGACGAATAGCCCCTTCGGACAACCTACATTAAAAATAATTGTTTGTGTCCACAGCATTGTTGTTGGAAATGAGAAATTAATGGGCCAGTAAAACTCTAGAAACGCAGTATAAACAGACATTGTTAATGAAGTGTTGCTCGCCACACCCCATCACCGTTCATGCAGCGAAAACCAATGATAATCTCCTTCAAACGGGCAATAACATTGCCAAGGAATTTGCTGATCAATTGTTATCGCGAGCGGAATATTCAGTCGGTTAAAGCCCTCAACCTTGATGGGCCATTCGGAAACGAACGTCCCGCTTATACATTGTTTCCGAACGGCCCGCGGATTTCGGGCATTAACCTTTACGCAACCAACGTTTATACAGCACGCGGGATGGTTCTCGTCATGGATTCCGAACAATGAACCATTGTTACATAGCCATTGTTGGCAGAACCCACTAGGTTTTAAAATTGATTTTAAAGCTATTTATATTTGCCAAGTAAAACCACGTAAAATTTAATTTTTTTGGAAAATCTCCACTTTTGTTTAATCACGTCGTGAGATATCCCCAAACACCGTGCTTGGCTGCTTCGCAGAACATACCTCCATCGCTTAGCAACTTTGATAAAAATGCTTCGCGACGGCTATATCACGTACCTCTCACAGAAGGTTTAAAGGTTTGGCAGGCACGTTTAGTAAATTATCTAACCTAAAATAACAACAACAGCAAATATAAAAGAAAATTGAACGAAGTAGCGGTTTTGTAATTCTTTAGCACTTGCTAAACGTGTAGGCCCCTTCCCATTTTAGGTCCTATGATCATAAAATCTAGGAAATAGCATAGCTTAACCAAGTTAATGTTAACTTAAAACCATGCTGAAAACAAAGCGCTTGTTGAAAATAGTATTGGTATATTGAAACAACTTTCAAAAGGCCTCGTGGGAAGTGTCAACGATTTTAGTCATTTTATAACACAAATTAAAGCACAAATTAAGTACGAGCCATACCTTAAGCTCTTCTTTCCCAAGTTATAATTTTTCAGGCGTAGGCCAAAGAATCTTCGAGAATCGAGGTACGGAAGCAAACCAGTGAAAGTAGGATAATGTCTACTGAAGCCCGAGAAACATGACTGTCGGCCCCAGAACTACCTATTGACACAACACCTATTGCATATTAGGCGTGAAACACGATAGCGTGCAATCTCGGAGACATTGTTATGGAATAAACTACTTTATTTCGCTGAAGAATGTAGTGTTGCAGAAATTATCTTACTCAAGTAGGGAATTTTACTGTAGTAGGGGATGGTATTGTCTCAGAATTACTCCAAGTTGAGAATTACTCCAAGAGAGTATCACATAAATCGAGGGGTCCGACGAACCCCGGAGTTTGCGTACGAGATATGTATATAAACTGGATTTGAAAATCACTAGAGAACATTTGCAGATATCATGTGATTTGAAGACTTTTCGAATATTTACATGTTTACACTGATTTGCATGGTGTTTAGGATATTTGCGTGGATTTCCGTCAATTTGAATGATTTACATTAAGGATTTGCAGATTTCAC
>JAHWFP010063458.1:0-11514 GCA_023313725.1 Lithobius niger
TTTTTTTCCATGTTTAGGCCCGAGCCTCCAACCCCACCCACCCCCCCCCAAAAAAATAGTTTTTCGTTAAATGCCTAAGTATTAATATCTGTTGGTAATTGAAGGCATACGTTATATGTATGACCATAAGTTTAATTTAATCTACATACAGATTGGTTGGGAGGGAAGGGGGAAGGGAAGGGAGCATTTCTTTCCGGACTAAAAAATAAATGTAAAATCACACAGAAATTTTATTTTGTGAATATTCGAATTGCATATATCATATTCGAATACGCTCGTAACGAAAGAATATTCGAATATTCGTCCGACCCCTAGACTGAACAGGTGCAGACCGGTTCCAACTAGGGGGTGGCAAGTGTACTAGAAACAATGCATTACAAACCTTTGCAATCTGCCTTCCAGCCAACGCTTGGTCGACGTCAACAATGCAACATGGCACCAGCCAACTTCCGTTTCTCATCTGAATGAGATCTGATGAGATTCGCCAAAGGCTAATCCTACAATATATTTATTTATTTATTTTATTTACAAAATTATTGTAACCCCTATAAAAAGCATAACAGCAATTTCAGATTAAAACAACAATTTTGTGAATCTCATTCAGGCAAGAAGAATATGGCGGCGCCCCTTAATGTACCCCTTTCGCGCCTGTATCGCCTCTGCTCTCGCCTGAATGAGATTCGTGAAATTATTATTTTAATTTGAAATTGCTGTTATGCTCTTCGTAGGGGATTACAATAATTTTGTAATTAAAATAAATAAATAAATATATTGTAGGATTACCATATTCTCTCTCTCTCTCATATATCGTTCTAGAATACACATCCCACAATTCATCATTCTGTCTTAATTGCACGATTCATGTTAAAACGTATTGAGCAGGTTACCAAAAATGTGAAAACACTGTATATCTTAAAAATGATGCAAAAATCAATTTCTAAAATCGAAACAGCTATTGGAAACTTAGTGCAAACTTTTTTCCTGTGCTAGGATAGATTTGCAAAGAGTATCACAGTGTAACTGTAGCCATGCGTATTTTCTCATACTCGCTTCTCGAACGTTGTGTACCCCATATTAATCATCATGGCGGCTGCCATCCCATAATCTCAAAGCGGACGTATCGATGCTGGCTGCGCCTTCAGTCGTGAATCTGCTAGTCCAGTAAACGCAGTTTATATCGTCCTAGTTCCAACTGGGTGCGCAGTGGGCCCGTGCTGCTACCTGGCGACTGGCAGCTGTCCAATTCCTGAGTGTGCAGCAATTAAAAGGCTGGCAGGCTGCCATGTTTGAGGCAAAGTGCACCACCTGCTTCGTGCTTTGCTTCGTCACGTGTAAGCCATTTACTATGCAAACCGCAAAGTGTTACGGGATGGAATTTCTACTACATTCTAAGATTTAAAATTTAACATTTCCTTTATTGTAATATGGAAAATTACAGGTTTATAAAGCTTATCCAAATTTGTTTGGTTTTCTTCTTTGTTCCCCATTGCAATCAGACTTTAAAGTAAAATTTCTACCGTATGTTTTGTCCTGTTGATATCACACCTTTGAAAAGACAAAACCACTTTAAACATGACAGATTTGTTTTGGGTTTTGCTGTAGATCATGCAGTAGAGTATAGTTTTGGATTACATTCTGGGTTGTAACGAATAGATACATGATACATGGCGGTGATCTTGACCTATCGTAGATCAGTGATATATAATTGCCAATGCCAGCTGAGATACATTGGAACCTTAAAGCAGTAGTAAAACGCCACAAGCCCTAAAGAAACTGAAATAATTGCTGTGCACTTGTCATTCTTAGCTGTTCAGTATTGGCTCTATTGTGTCTCTTCATTTGGTACAAGACTGGTGTGGTGAAAGTCAGTAACCACACTGGGACCTGAAGTATCGGTTCTGTATCGCTATCGATTAATGTAAGCTGAGATACACCTGGACCTTAAAAGTGTTGGTAGGTCTGGAACAAGGCCAGGAGGGTGAAAGCAACCTGTAACCACGACTGTAACCACCACCCAAATACGGGCCAGATAGTCCCTCTACTACTAAAGGGTACTACATAAGAGTACAAACAGCACAAAAGGGTATGAAAGGGTACAAAAGGTACAAGTCAGTGAAGAATTATGAGCAGCTTATCTTATATAAGGGCTTCTCTCAACAAACCCTCTACCTGGTGGAGAAATGTATTCGAACCACGGTAAATGCATGGAATTTTTTTTCAAATATTCACAGTAAATTCTTTTATTTAGTTATCAAGGAGCACACGACAGTTCCTGTTACTCCAATTCTTGTACTATTTGTCGAAATTGTGCTCGTAATTCTCACTGCTAATTTAGAGGTTCGTTTTAAGTTTTTGTGAGAACCACTCAGTTTCTAGTGACGCCATTGATCAAGTGACCAAAACTTTTGCCTAGCCCTGCTTTGCACAGTTTTTTTTTTACACAAGCCTCAAATCGAGCGTCACACATCGGAAACTTATTCTTAACATACACGAAAAAAAAAAAAATACCAGAATGCTGTATTGACAAAATTCGAGGTTCGATTCACCTTTTAGAATCGCACATAGGCTTATGTCGGTTATTAAAAATCAAGAAAATCTGCTGATTGTCTACTTTCAACGTTGTCTTGTTCAATTTGGTGACTTACATGGCATAGACAAAGCCACAGCTGGCTACATGTATGAAAAAACAAAAAAAAATTCAAATTAACTCTTGTGTCAAATTTGAGGTTTCTGTTGACCTTTTAAAATGGCTCACTACCATATTTTGGGCTCGTTCATTTTAATCTGGGCTTTAGGAGGGAAGGAAAGAAAGCTGGCGCACTTGTAACTAACTCCACCCGTCGGAATGAAAGAAATTGTTGGGGTTGGAATGGTACATGGGGCACAAAACGATAAACAAGGGTGAATAATGGTAAAATGAAACTTTATTCAAAGGCAAACGTTATTCAGTGGCTAACAGGAGATCCAATGTTTTCAGTTGACTTTTTTTTGGTAAGGAGTTACCATCTTTACTGATTTTCTTCTGGTAAACAGGTGACATACTGGAGAACTTTTGTGCTGCAGACGGATTATACGGGTGCCGAATTGTCTTTTGTATAGCCCTTTTCTTCATGTATCCTGGCATTATAAATCAAGCAAGAACAGTAAGTGAAGCTTTTTTATTTAGTGTATTTAGTAAGCAGGATACTGCCCTTCAAGTTGCTTGGTAATGTTAGGCTTCTACGAAAGCCTTCTGAAGTGAAGGTCGTATCAGCTTTACCTTCCACAATGCGCCACAAAAGGGCGACCCAAACAGCCGTGAGGCAGGTTTGATAAGTGTCTCCATACTTTGAAAGACTTGGGGAAACTTCGTCAGTGTATGAAGCATCTGAAGTTTTTATTTGCATATGTGTCGTTAGTTAGCAAATTCGTCGCTTGATGTCCAGCCAAGAGATAGTAACACATATCAAACCTTCCATACAATTGACTTTAGTCGCCTTTTTTTTGGCATGTTCTGTTACAGCTTTTACATTGGGAGGCTCTGCGTATACTGATTGTTGCCTTTCATGTGTCAAACCTATAAAATTGTGGGAAAGGATATTTCCGAGTGAGAATCCTCGAAAATGAAGATGCTTTAGTTGCTCCGTGAACCAGCCCAATTTTGAACTATGCCGGACCCTTTTAAACTGTAGTAAGGGCAGAGGTATACTGACGAGGTTACATTTAAACGCAACACGACATCATAATAAGTTAACCATTGATGAATGAGAACAATGGTAGTTTGGCCATCGGGTTGGACTAGTCCAGTCATGTAATACCAGCAGCACGACACAGAGCCATCGAATGTTGCGTTTGACTTGGGAAACATCGACACAGATCCTGTCACTGGCTATGTGACGACCTGTCCGTATTCAGCAATACGTGTATTTTGCTTTACTTTCCATATTCAGCAATGGGTCTTGTTGGGGGGGGGGGGGTAGAAGCAAGACCAAACTAAGAAAAGCAATGTTAAACACATTTAGTAGTGGAAACCTTACTTCTGTGTTAGAGTTTTGTAGTCTTTCAGTTTCAGGGAAATTTTCTGAAAAAAAAAAGATTCATAAACAAAAAAAAGGTCCGTCGATTGTATTTTGGCCTAGCGGGACAGGATCTCACTGCTTAGGCCCAACAGGAAATTTCCATTCTTCTTACTTGGTCAGTATGCCGTACGGCAATGAAGAGGGATTGTTTAAAATAAACATATTTTGAGCTTATAAATGCTGAAGGAGTTGGCTTATAGTCTCCCTCCTTATCCTGAACAGTATAACTTTGACATGGATTTTGCCAGCGTCACTTTTCTAGTTGCTGATTTATTTTTGATTGGCTTATTTCAAGTAACTATGCTAGGGTGACCTAACTGCTCAACGGTTGTAATCTGGAGGGGTATAAATCCTGTGGAAAATTGCCAGTTGCTTGGAAAACTGATTCGAGTTATACAAAAAAAGTTAATGCTTCCAACCATGAAATTATCGTCAGGTCGCTCTTACTTGTATTCCATGCAAGGTAATGAAACTAATCGCCCACTACTACATGCTTGTCTTTATGAAAATTAGTGAAAAAATGTACATTATGCAGCCTTTGGAAACTAAAAACTGGTGAAGAAGTCGACATTGCATAGTCATTTAACCTACCGCCCTTGGGTATTAAACATTGGTGAAGTGTATGTCAGATATACATTTAACCTACAGCCCTTGGTTCTTAAAAACTGGTGGAAAAGTGTACATTATGCAGCCCTTGGATACTCAAAATTGGTGAAGTGTACGTTAGATAGTAATTTAACCTACAGCCCTTCGTTGTTAAACATTGGTGGAAAAGCGTACATTAGGCATTCATTTAACCCACAGATCTTGGGTATTAAAAATTGCGGAAATATACGTTATACAGCTATTGGATATAAAAAATTGGTGAATAAATATACGTAGGTAATCATTTAACATACAGCCCTTGGATATTAAAAATTGATGAAAAAGTGTACGTTAGGCTGTATGTTAGGCATTCTTTTAACCTGGGTGTTAAAACTGGTGACTAATCGTTAATAAGAGAAAAAGACATGATGTACATTTTTTTAGGTGTCGTTTTATGTGGTAAAACTTTCCAAATTAATTTATGATTAATTTGCCAGACAATTTGACTAACTATCTGCTAAATTTTACGTATTTGATAATCATAACCCCGACATCCATTAACTTCCTTACTAATTTATGAACTTTAATCCCCAAACAGTACATACATGGATGTGGAAAGCTAGAAATGAAACGTATAATGCGTTTAAAAAATGTCAGGCAGAGAGACACCTTCACTGTATAGATCCTTTGAGTAGGGAAAAGGCGATATTGAGCCACGGATGCACGGACACACGGACGGACAAACATAAATTGCACATAAAATCTATACTAACCCCACTGGTCGGTCGATCCCATCCGCAGAGTGGTCTGACGGTCCCAGAAAAAGCATCTGACCAAAGCATCTGACCAAAAAAGCATCTCCTCTTCACGTCATTCATCCTCCTCGCGGTCGGACAAATCCAAAATAGCGGCCCCTATGAAAACCGGAAGTAACGACATTTCGAGCCAATTTGGGAGGATATTAAGACATCAATAAAATTATTTAAACATTTTTTTATAGCGTAGTAAACATAAAGCGTAGTAAATATAAAGCGTAGGTGCGAACTAGGTGGAGGATGAGGGCGACAGCTCAAATGATGGAGTGGATCTGTAGAGTGTCAGCATGAGGATGAGGTGGTGCATATTCACGATGAATTTACCTCGAAGTGCGCGAATACCCACAGATGGGGCGAGTTCGTGAATTCACAAAGTGGGGTTGACGTCGATTCGGCTGTGGGCGTGGTATAAAGGGTGAGACCCCGCGGTGAACGTAGACTTTACATGGAATTTGGTAGAATTTACATGGTCTGTGGGGGTAGAATTGACTTGGTTTGGGTTGAAAGGGTTGTGAGTTGCTGATGACTTACGACCTTGATCCGTGATCTTGACCTTTCACCTTGACCTTGGTGACCCGTGACCTTAACCTTTGATGTTGGAAGTGAAAATCTGTGAAGTGAAGTCAACAGAAAATCTCTTAGGCGACACATTTTAAAACGGATTTTTAGCACTGGATTGACTAACGGGGAAGTAAATAGACCTTCGGGCCGTACTTGATGTGGAGGTTCGAGAAAAATGGCGTTGGGAGGTATGTACCTTTAAAAGTGGTGCGCAGTGAACGTACGTGTTTTAAATCGCTCTCTTTGATCGTTCTTAGGAGCGGTTCCGTTTAATCATTCATAATATTAAAATTTTCATTAAAGTGTTGCGCGGCCTATCTTGATTACGCTGCAGAACGAAGACAGATAATCGATTGTACGTTTTTGGTAGCAGAGTGCCTTGTTGATATCCAAAATGGTTACGAAAACAATGGCGGCCGTCGATTAAAGCCGCTCCCTCCAGGAAGACGTAGCCGCTCATAAAATACTTCCTGGACTCGAGATACGCCGCGCACACAATAAGTTCCTTTCTCTTTACAGAACTGTATTAGAATTAGGATTAAGAGTATTCTTTTTTTTTTTTGCCAGACTGTCCGCCAAATTTTGAAGCGACGTCAAACCCTTCCTCTTTTCGCCATCAGCACAGTGGTAGTTACAGTACCTGCTGCTGTCCTCTCATTCCCGACAAATTGTGTAGCTGTTTTCGTCGAAATTTTCGTAAGTTGCAAAAATGACGTTTTACAATTTCTTCATGACAAACCTGAAATAATATGTAAGTAAACTGGAAATAAACCATCAGCGAGAACCACGCACTAGAAATAACGTAGTAGAGTAAGCCAATTTTATGAACTTACGTTACATTCAACGCAGGGGCGGCGCTAGGTCCGAATTTCTACTCTGGGAGCACGCCTGTAATACCCCCCGCCCCCCCAAAACCTTTTTTGGGGCGGAGGGGCTAATTATAGTTCGTCTAACCGACAGAGGTCCATTGTCCGGACTGTGACTTTTGGTTGGAAAGGAAGTGAGGGGGGGGGGGGGGGGATCGTATTACTCTACCCCCTTATACTCGATCCTAATGCTATTAAGTGCTACTAAGCATATGTTTTCGTTGAGGAAGGAGCAAATTTTTTGTGTTCATATAAGCTTTTCGTGTCTCTAAATCATAAGGCGTCAATTTTAAGACCTCTCCATTATACATGAAGTACGAAATATATAAAACATGAAACATTAGAGACCTAAAAAGGGGGAAGGATCAGTCCCCTCCCCCCTCTCCCAGTTTACTAATCCAGGGTTACTAAGAATACGGTCATAAAACCCCGTTGACAGTTTAAATTAGCCGAGCACTTGCCAGCTACAACAATGTTTTTGTAGTCAAGTCAATGTTGTACGGGCAGCTGACGGCTCAAGAATTGAAAACCTTTTTAACAAACACCTTGACAACTTATAGTTTTTTTTTTTTTACCAGGGCACGGACCCGGGCACTGTTATTTTTACCCGGGTACGTGCCCGGGTAGGCCCGGGTTAAGCGCCGTCCCTGCATTCAAGAGATGTGACACGGTTTCGAACCTGCGAACCAGCCCATCGCAAGATCACTACCATACCGCCTTTACTGACATGGCTACATAGCGGTCCACAGTAGCGTGCACAGACATCCGAGAGGGCAAGGGCAACTTTCAGTAAAAGGGCTGCCTTTATTTTTCTGGGAATCTTTATTTTTTTGTTGCTTTCAGTTACTTTTGGCTATTTTTGGCCCCTTTCGTGGGCGTCCTGGCTTTCTTTTTGCCCTTTTAAGGCTCTAGGCCTTTTCTCCTAGCTGTGACCAGCATTTTTCACTGCAGAAAATCAAAATTGGTTGGTCCATTGTCTTTATAAACTTAAAGGCCGGTTGCCACCAAATTAGCATTGCAGCATCAATAGGCCGGTTGCCACCAAATTAGCATTGCAGCATCAATAGGCCTGTCGAGTTCGCTATCTCAGGAAGCAAAGAAATGCACAAAGCAAAACTTTTAAACGCAGCAAACAAGCCACGTGACTCCTTAATTATTGAGTAAAAAATTGGTACGTCCTCGTGCACCTGAAACCAGCTATAAAGATTAACGATACTGATGCCATTAGAATGGTGCCACGGAAAAATATAAAGAAATTCCCCCTGGCGCCATCTAGTGACACTAATATCGTTAAGCTTTATAGCTTGTTTCCAGGTGCTTGAGGGCGTACCAAATTTTTACTCAATAATTAACGAGTCACTTGCCTTGTTTGTTGCGTTTAAAAGTTTTGCTTTGTGCATTCCTTTGCTTCCTGCGAGAGAGAACTCAATAGGCCTAGATGCTACAATGCTAATTTGGTGGCAACCGGCCTTTAAGTCACTGAATCCGTTATTAAGGTCACTACCGTGAACATCGACTTATTCACCAGTTCGAATCCGGGTTTCATCACTTCATCACTTGCGTGAAACGTAGGTATGTAAAGGTGGCTTACTATTCTACGTTATTTCTAGTGTATGATTCTCTGAAGGCATATTTTCGAATGTTTGCCTCTCTATCTACCTGTTTGTCTCCTATATGCATTTCAAAATGCGTTCGGTAACTTTCTGACTGAGCATGCAAATTAGTGCTAATCTTAACATCATTAAAATCGTTGTGTGTGTTTATTTATTTATTTGTATGTGTGCGTCAAAAATTGGAGAACAAAATTCTAATTTAGTTCCTAAATGCCCCAAATTAACGAAAAATGACCGTTTGCAACAATCAGCAACAATCACACAACACCTAACGTCAACGATTGTTGACAGATTATTTTTTCGTGGAAGCCTCGAAGTTTTCAGAACGTGCGGCAACAATGGATTGGGGCAACAGTCAAGAATAAAGCACGTTCACTGGAACGGGTGGAAAGGCTGTTGGGGATGATTTATGGACATTTAAAATGCAATACCGCCGAATACCAGTTTAGCAGTTAAATTAAATTACGCGGACACACGACAAAATATAAATACTAAATACTAAACTGCGTAAAAAAAATATATTGACAACAGAAAAGGGTCCCGATAATATTTCTACGACTGTATTTGTAATATTTAAAACAGCAAGAATCGACCAGTAGTATTTACGTTAAGCCATTAGACAGCTCTCTCCTTATTTGCACTAAAACACGAGTAGCTTTGGGTATGTCGTTAGTTCCTTGCGTAGGCCTAACTTACATTCAAAATACACTATATAGTTGGTTTACTCCGTTAACAAATCCTGGCAAGGTGTTTGCTGGTGTGGCAAAGCATGAGCAGCTGTGGGTACGAGTTAGTGCCTTGCGTAGGCCTGGCCTGCATGAAAACCGTTGCGGTTTCACTTGAGGACGTAAAGAAAAACAAAATTCTTAAAATATAATAGTAATAATACTAATTACAAGTGATGTGCCCGCGAGCCAAGTGAGACGACGTACGCCAACGGAGCGAGCGAAGCAAGCGATGTGGTTAGCTCTATTACATTAATATCGTAAGTGTGGAAGGTATCATCTCGGAGAAACAGCGACAGCAGCTATGCCGGCTGAGAAATAGCCACGTGAGCTTGTGTGTAGCACTTCTGCAATCCGGGTATAGTGGTATTGCGCCGCCAGCGTCATGCCATCCTCGACGGGTGGAGCTATAGTGATTTAAAATTCGGCGAAAGTAATAATAAAATCCATTCGACGATGTATAGGGCAAGAGAAGCCAACAACGTTCTCAGCAAGGAAAAGCGACGTCTTGATCAGCTAATTCGAAGCCCTGTAGTAAGAATTGGCGTTAACTGGCTGTACAGCAAGGGGGCAACAGGAACAAGAGAACGGGCTACCGAACGCGAATTGTAATCATTCACGCAGACAGGGTCGTAGGAAGAGATGGACGGCCGCTAAAGACACCAATCCCAAAAGGGGTGGCGACCCACAAAAAAATAAAAATAAAACAAAATAAAAAAACAAGTAAATAATTAAACAATGACTGAAAAGAAAAGAAAAAAAGAAAGCAAAAACACACAAAAAATGCCGTTTTGTTACACCAAATTTTACTCAATAGCGTGCATGTATGGAGAAATAAAGAAACACAAATCGCTGTAAATCTATAAAGGCAAATTGAAGAAAACAAAAAAAGCGTCACCGAAAATCTCACGAAAGCCACCTTTACAGTACGCACTCACGTTGCTTTGCAGGATGGGACCACTGCCGTACCACTTTCTCCCAGTCGCCCACTGGCTATACTCTGTTTCACATTATGTTTTCAGAAAACTAACTGTATGACGCCACGTGTTCTTCCACTACGAGTGCAAAAACATGTAAATATCCCACTCGTAGACTCTACAGTAACTGCGTAGAGTCTGCATTTGTGATATCCACATGTTTTTGCACTCGATAGTCCAAGGAAACGTTGCATCATACAGTTAGTTTTCTGCAAGCATAATGTGGAACAGACTATAGTCTCGTTCATTTACTACCTAGGTGTAAGCAAAAAAAACTGCACTTTGTGAGGATAACACCATCTCTGGTGTACTTTTAGTAAGGGGTGCCCCCTGAAACCTGTCCAAAACCAAAAATGGCTGCCATTTTGTTTTAAAAATGGCTGCTGTACAATGCTACAATTTGAAAATCTTACTGATGTTTGTAAGTTTAGTGCCGACTTCTAGGTTTTTTCGTGTACCGAATTCAAAAAAATGCTCTAAACAATTGCCAAGACTTTACACAATGAGATATCCAAAATGGCGGCCAAAATGGGGCAAAATTAAAGTGTTTTTCATAATTTTAAAATATACTGATAGAGTAGAGGCGGATTTGAATTCTTCCTCCAAAAGGTGAGTTCATTTAACACCAGGTGAAATTCGTACTGTAGTGTGTTCGTTATTAGGAACTAAGTTGTCGCTGTTTCTATGCTATAGCACTGCATTTTTCTTCCAATTCACCGTAAGTTACAACTTTAAACTGCAGCAGTAGCCGTTCTAATTAAGATGTAAGTAAGCTTAGATGAAAGATGAGAAGTTTATTTTGGAACAAGGCCAATTAAAACGTTTTATTGTAATTAGGAGCTAAGCTATGGCAGTTTTTCTCCACTGTAGTGGTGTGCTTTTTGCGTCTATTTAACATAAGTTACATCATTAAACTACTACAGTAGCCGTTCTAATTAAGAAAAATAGATGTAATAAGGCTTAAATGACATATGAAGATGTATATTTTCTAATAAGGGTAATTAGAACGGATTATCGTAATTAGGGGATAAGTTAAAACTTTTTATCTACGAAGTAGCCCCATGATTTCTTATTCAATTCACCGCATGTTACATCTTTAAAGTGAGGTGGTGGCAGTTCTAATTATGACAAATGAATGTAATCACGATCACACGAAAGGGGGCAAAATGTATATCACCAACATAGGTAATAAAAACTGTTTTCGTGATTAGGAGATAAGCTATAATGGTTATCAGTGCTGTAGCTCCATGCTTACATCAATCCTCTCTAAGTTACATCTTTAACATGATGTGGTGGCAGTTCCAATTCTGATTA
>JAHWFP010063458.1:11524-30130 GCA_023313725.1 Lithobius niger
AAAAAAAAAAAAAAACACTTTATGAACCTGGAAAGATTTACACCCATACAAGCCTTTTTAAATCCCCGCAGGGAACCTGCTGAGACCGCTTCCGATGGGAGAGAGTTCCAAACTAGGACAAGATTTGCAAAAAATTACCTATAATGATCTGCATGAAACGAGTTATACGTTAATTTATGTGGATTGTCCTAGTCAAGATATTGTGGCTTAAAGTAAAATAAAAAAAAAACTGATGTCGCTTTACAGCAGTCTGATTATGCAGGATAGAATATGTGAGATAAAAATGTCAGTCTTTAGACGCCTCATCTCCAACGACTCCCACCTGAGCATCCTTAGACGTTCCGTATATGGTACATTATACAATCCCAGAATGTATTTCGTAAATACTTTATGAGGTGGAAAACCGACAAAGCCCAAATTTGGGTTGCTCTATCTTTCGACACAAAACGATGCGTAATGAGTTGTGCCCTTATATTTGCTCTTGTGGCGATACGATTGCAATGAGCTGTTGTCTTTAGGTCCGCCACCAAGATTTTTAGTGACCTTTACGTCATTGAGTAAACATCTGTCGACGGAATAAGGCAGTTGCAGGGTTACAGGCTGAAAAAGCAGTTCTGACGCTGCTTTTTCTCCCCACAGGCACAAGAAGGACAAGCAACTTGCTTTATAGAATAAGCAAGTTGCAAGAAACAATTTAAAAAGAAGCAAGTTGCTTTCCCAGCACAGCAATGTAAAAACGACAACAGCCACAAGAGATGATGACAACGGGCTTCAAACAGTGCCTTCCAAATCTTTAACACCTGGCTACAATACGATAGAAAGACTTATTGATTTCGTAGGTACACCTTTGGGCATAAAAAATGATCGTTTTCATTATACTGGGGCTTTAAACAATGCCATTCAACAATGCCACTCTCTGGCGTCAACAATGGAGAATTCCTTCCGCCTTCAGTAACTTATGTTCTTATTTATAACAATAAAAAAGTTTACATTGTTGTCGTGCTACTAGAACCTCGATACAGTGCGATCATTTTTTACGCGTAAAGGTGTACGTGCATTCAGAGCCGAGTTTAATTGTTTCAAAGTTGGTTGTGTAGGATATCGCCTGCTTTCCGAGTGCTGGGATTTCACAATATTGAGAGCGCGCAGCGCCCGAGCCATTATTGTATTCCAGCATGAGGAAAGCGGGCGATATCCTTACTAGTTGGGCCCGTGCGCATGCGCCCCCCCCCCCCCCCCCCCTCCACACACACACACACACTTGAGCGCAAGTGAACGCGAGTGGAATGCATTGTTGCGTTTAGCCAGAAGAAAGGATATTCGTTAAGACGCAATGCTACACGCAACGGAAAGAGAAACATTTAATTTTGAAAGCGGTTGCAATGTTGTAATTTACAGAATTCTTGAACCATTTTTTTGACTTTTGAGGTGACGTTGTTTTCAAAAGTTGTTCCATTTAATTGATTGTATTTGGCTGCTTTATTCCTTTTTGCTTTTATTCCTTTTTTTTTTGCTTTTAGCTGTAATATTATTTGAAAGTACGTGTTATTGGCAGGCAGTGGCGTAACTAACGGGTGGGGAGTTGGGGCGGGGGGAGGGCAGTGCAGTGTCTTCTATGAAAGTCTGCGAAAAAAAAATTTTCGCATACAAATGCCTGCACTAATCGTAGGCGTATTGCTGTCATTTTTGGATACAGAGATAGTGACGATATGTGCCTATATCTTTGTAGTGTATAAATACAAATAAAAATTCGAAACCGCAATCAAGTTGAACAGTAGCACTACAGCTACAAAGATATTTCTTAATGTTTCGTTGATACTTTAACGGTTTAGAAAGTGCGGTCCAGTAACTAAAGTAGTTATTAGCCCGCACTTTTCAAAAAAGCATTGTTAAACCATTGTTTCTTCCAGGCCAATAACTCGGATAGCGGGTATTCAGTAAATTTATTACATTTGGTTTTTTTCTTCCACTTTCCATCTAACACAAACGGGGTCTCCGCCGTGGATCCCAGCACTCCTCGTTCTTTGTTGCGATCCCGTCGTGCTGTATTGTTATAAGAGGACTGAGAGCTTCAAAACGGGTGAAACGAGTAACAATCACTACATGCGCGATCATCTTTTGGTATCTTTCCTCATTAAAAAGATTCAGTTTATGCTTGGTTGGTTGGGGTAGTCCGTCTTCTGCTCTGGAAGTAGAAGGCTACAAATATGAGAAGTTAGTTAAAATAAAGCAAATTAACCCTTGAACGTTGGATAAAAGAAAACACGTGAAACACTACTGCTACATTGAACTTACTTGACCATTTTTAGTTTTGTTTATCATTTGTATTCTGAACTGATGCACTAAGAAAAACGCGCACATTATTCGGATCACTTGCTTGAACATTTGCTTTATAATTTTTGCTGCGAGTCTGTCGGCACCATAAGAGTTGCATCAAGAAATCCCCTCGAGCGCAGCGAGACACGGCGGAATGAGCAAGCGAATAGAGCGACTCCGCTAGTAAATATTGTAACGGGGAGAAATAGGATGGGGAGGGTGTGACAGTAATTCAAGATACTAAAAAGGGGCCATGTAACTTTACCAAAGCAATGTGCTTCAAACAGTGCCTTCAACGTGTTCAGTCGTATAGACAGGTGTATGGCCCACAACAAGAGAAATTAGTTGAAAAAACAGATGCAGTAGTCACAAAAAATGTTGATTTCAAAGTAGTACTGAAAAAGAAAAAGTTTTCAAAATTTCTGTTAAAAATATCATAGATGCAGTTAAAGTGTGCGCGGCCTATCTTCAGTTCGCTGCAGCAGATAATCGATTGTACGTTTTGGTAGCAGAGTGTCTTGTTGATATCTAAAATGGTTACAAAAACAATGGCGGTTGTCGAATAAAGCCGCTCCCTCCAGGAAGACGTAGCCGCTCATAAAATACTTCCAGGACTGAAGATACGCCGCGCGCACAATAGATGTCGTGTTCACAAATAAAATATTGTTTTCAGAGAACTATTTGCAAAGGTCTTGTAAAATTTCTGTCAGGTCTATTAAGAGGATTAAAGGGGATTCTGGGAGTTGGAGGGGAAGAAACTTGCGTTGGTCTCTCATTTTGTAATTCCGAGTAGTTAGTGGAGCCGGTTTATGACCCGAACTTGTTTCGGGCTTTCCACTTGTTTTAATTAGGCAACTATAAAATCGGAGGAAATTTTACCTCGTCATTCATTGCATTTAAAATTAAAATTAAAATTCAGCGAGCTCATCGTCGCCCATTCTCAAGGATAACAAATCGATTTTACTGTTAATACGAACGTTTTTGTTTAGTTAAATATTGGAATGAACAATTCATTCTAAACGGAAAAACAGACAGACGACGGCCAACGAAACACCTAACAAAAAAAAGCCGTGAGCAAAAAAGCTGAAGACTCGACTCTTCTGAACCCAGGGTCGTATCCAGCGACAGATCCAGAATTATGTCGAGTAGGTGATATATCAACGTTTTCATAATAAAACGAAATTTTTGCCCTGATGTCTAAAAATGGACTTAACTGCCCTACTCCTTTTTAATAATGAAAAGTCATTCACCGTAATAATACGTTTTAGCCATAAAGGCACCTACCAATTTTAATAACGCCAAGCACTTTAACCTAGTAAAGCATCGTCAGAGCAAAATTACGAATATTGCTCTGATGATGCCTTACTAGGCAAAATAAGCACCCATTATTTATCTTATAAAATACACAATATCAATCCCAAAATTCTACGAACTACTATTAGATTTTGGGCAGTTGATGTTCTGTATTTGGCATGCTGAATAGTGAGTGTTAAATTACAAATATTGCTCTGGTGATGCCTTATAAGTGAAAGCGCTTGGTGTATTAAAATTAGTAGGTGTCTTTATGGATAAGACATCTTATTATTTCAAAGTTCAAGACATCATAACAAATACCGAGTCGTGCACACACTGCACTCTCTTTCCGTCTTTCCATTTCCTTAAATAAACTACGTCAGAGGGGGATTAACATGCAAAAAAAAAACACAGAAAAACGTCGACAAATATCCTCGTAAGTCGCCATTTTTTCATGATGACCACGAGAATATACCGTAATTTTTTTGGCGAATGAAATATGGACACGGATCATTAAATTCCATTGATTGAGTCGTTCCCAAAAATAAAAAAAAATAAAAAACTGAAAGTAGGCTACTGAAATCCTAAAGTGGGAAAAATGTGAAACAAAAAGGTAAATTATTAAAAGTTGATGCATTGCAAAACGAAAGAAATGAAATCTGTTAGTAAAGACGAAGAGGTCTCCTATATGTATAATGTAATTATTTTTTTTTTCCTACTTGGTAGACTTAACCCTACGGACGTGTATATATATGATATGATATTTGTAAATTCATCAACTACGGAACTAATTTGTCAATAGCTGGTGTTCACATACAGTTAACTAATGCGGTTCTAACGAATACGAGTCCACCGCAAGGGGGGGGGGGGCAGACCTCACCAGTCTTTTTAATTATACATATACATTGACATGGATTATTACACTTTGTTTTTGAATTGCTTGCATTGTTTAGTTTTAATTTGCGTCACGGCAAGCGTTTTTGTGGAAAGAAAACAAAAATAGGCCGGGTGGGCTGCAGCTGCACCATTCGCAGCATATGGGATCTGCCCCTAAAGGCCATCAAATTAAGTTTCGTAGTACAGACTACAGCATCGTTAAAAATCAGTTCTTAAGTACAGGCCTATTATCGCAGTAGAGCATCAGTGGACTGGAATTTGTGACAAACGTTCTGTTAAAAAAAAAAATTTAATTTGTTTCAGGGGATAACCACTGGCGTACTTCTTACAATGATTCTTCCAGCTTGGTTTTACATCAAAACAACGTCGAAACAGGATTCGTTGATTTTAAATCTTGGTTCAATGTTTCTTCTGAACTTTGGTGTTTTGATTATGGCGTATGGAACCATAGTAGTTTGTTTTAGTGAATGGAGCGTCCTTACGCTTTGTACCAATGGTAATGACGAATATTACTGTTTGAAAGAAGAGAAAACTATGTACGTTTAAAACAGTATGGCGAGTATTAGGCTACGAAGTGCAACTACTGATGCGTATTTCGATTTGTTTTGTAGATGTCAATACAAGTATTTAAAATATTGCATCAACAGATACTATTGCAATCATTGCAATGCTACAACAAAACAAAACAAAACAAAACAAAAACAAAAAAAGTAGAAAATAAATTCAGACTACACTCATGGTTTCAACTTGAACAATTTTGGGAAATTAATAATTGTTGAAAAATTAGTAGTAAGATGTCGTCGACACTTAAAATTCGTTTCCAACTTCGTTGGCCTTTTGTCACGAAACATTCGTGTATCCTAGTTCAACCAAATTGCAGTTTTATTTCCACAATTTAGTGATATTAAAATAAAATTGCAATGACCTGAGTTGTGTAATTTGAGACAAACATTGTGATTATTAGCAGAATTGTGGTTAATTACTAAGAGATTAAATAGGAGCATTTAATAATGAGGAGTATTAGACAGTAAAGGCTCAGTGTTCAAGCTTTTGACAGATTACAGCACTCAACTTGGGCGAATTGTGGTACTAACAAATGAATCCATGTCATAACGAATTTTAGAAATGTGTGATTCTCATTTGATGATAGCTCAGTCGATAAATTCACTGAAATGATGTCTTGTGTTCTTCTAGTTCGAATCTCTCCGAAGGCATTAATCGATTTTTATTATGGTGGGGCGGGGAGGATGAACACGAAATAGCTGTTTATTTAAAAAAAAATTATTTATCGAAAATCCTCTATTTGTGGCCTGGGCTACTGGTTAAAAATCGAGCCATTTTGACCTGTCTACAATTAGAGACTGGCTGCAGCTAGAGGCCGACTACTGCAAATTTGGAACAGAAATTTACGGGATCAATACATGTAAAACATGCATCCGACATTAAAAATGGTGAATAATATCACATTAATGTTTTTTGCCATTATTCTTACCTAAACCTAAACATGGCAGTAACCATTAATAAATAAGAAGTTTTCAAAATCAAGCCATTTTGACCCAGCTGCAACGGAGAGACTCGGGCTACCATTAGAGACTCGGCAAAACTTAGACACCAGCTACTACTAATTCAGGGATGGGAAAACACCCGGCTACAATTACAGATCGGCTACAATTGAGGATCCGGCACAAATAGAGGATTTACGGTATTTAGTTAGCTATTATGTGAACTGTACGACCCACCACAGATTAAAGAACTCTCCGTCCCACAGATACGACACTCGTAACTCAGCCAGCGCTTCAAAAATGGTCCCTCGTTTCAGCAACGCGTCGGGGTGATGACGTAACACCTCGCACTTTATTCACCAGATGTGACTAGCAGAGTGAAATTGAAACGCCAAAAAGAGGCTAAATAAATAAGAAATCAGGAGGCAAAGCATTTAATTATTAAAGAGTCAGCATTTACGATTGGCTTTGTTGGAACACACTAGTCTGAGAGAGAAAGAAAAAAAAACAACTTTCACAACTCGGACTCGAACTCTCGTGATTAACGTAGCTTGTTTGATTTGTTCTGTAAACGTGCCGACGCGGCCGCGATCCCACTGCGCATGCCTGCGTATTTATTATGGCGGACTTTCTAATTATACCCAAAACTCCTCGCGATCGATCTCTGCGCCTACTGGCGAATCAAGTGCGAAGCATGACTCAGCAAAAAAAAATGAGGACCAACTTTGCCGCGTAGTGTCGTATCTGTGCGCGGTAGTGTTCTTTAATCTGTGCGACCAACATAAAATCAGCATACTATAATTTGCACCGTCTCTGTCGAAGAGGCATTCAAATTTTGTAGTTTGCTTCTTCATTCCGATAAACTATCTGTGCGAAGAGTTATAATGAATTCATATAAAAAGTGGCAGTCATTCTGTTAAAAGGGGCAATCCTTTATTACTTAACGGGTGTTCAGCGTGGGTGGAAGACCGGAAACAATGAAGAAACGATTAGTTTTCTGTTTTTAATTTGCTACGCGAGTTTGATTTTACCTTTAGATTTATTTTACTTTGTCGTCAGTGTACCTCAGTACCTATAGTGAGTGTGACCCGATGTAGCATTTTTTGCCCCCAAAATTGTGCGGTAGCAATACAGGCAGCATTTCTAAAAAGATGCAGCATTTTAGTAGCATTTATTATTAATATCAGTGTATTTAGTAGCATTTTTTACAGAGTAATCAAAGTTTGTATGGGCAAGGTGCCGAATTTTGTGCCCTCTTAAAGGGCAATTACATTCTCCATTTTGACATGCATGTTTTACTTTTGGATCACTTACACAATAACTAAACACAAGAATTGCGGTAAGAATACGTTACGTACGTCCGATACAACAATTTAATTATTGCATCACCAAAACACGTATTGGGTACCGCTTCGCGCGGAATAACCGAAATTAAAACCGACAGATGGAGCTGTTGTGTTTCGACTCAGCCGATGGAAACCCACTGAGATAGCTGTGTTGGCTTTGAGTAGCCATAGTTAAAACGTCTGAAGACCTTGCTGGCCACTACTGTCGTGCTGTTCGCTTACCAGTTATTTAAAGAAAAAAAAAGGAGGGGTCGAACATGGAGTTGTCTTCGAATCTACTCGAGCTAAATAACTTCATTTGAGAATGAAGATTTTTTTTCCGTGCGGGTGCTTCCTTGCAACAAACGCATTCGACTTGTGTCCGGATGCAGCTCCGACACATGCACGAATTGTCGAAAAAGAACAGCTCCATCTGTCGGCATGAATTTAGGTTGTTCCACGCGAAGCAATGGCGGTACCCATTACGTGTTTTGGTGATGCAGTAATTAAATTATTGTATCGGACGTACGCAACGTATTCCTACCGCAATTCTTGTGTTTAGTTATCGTGTAAGTGATCCAAAAGTAAAACATGCATGTCAAAATGGATGTAATTGCCCTTTAACAGAGACTCCTACAGTAAAGGCCGAAATAGCTTTGCTTTCCACAACGCTACGCAAAAAGGCGACACAAATAGTGACGGTAAGTGGTGCCATCAGTGTTATGTTGGCAGCTTTGGAGACCGGCTCGCGATAGCACGACCGCTTTCTGCCTGGGAGGTCCAGGTTCGATCCTGGCCTCGTCCACCCCCCTGGCATTTTCGGGAAGAGGGGCCCTGTGGTGCCGCGTGCTCATGTCGATTGTGGCATGTCAAAGATGCTGAGGTTTTCCACCTGGATTTCTCCGGGTAAATTGTCCCTCTCGCCGTCGACTCGTAATCATCCTCATCTTCGTCTGGAAGTGACGACGGGCTACGCGGCCGCCATTAGGTGACGGAGGGCGGTCTACACCCTGTTTCAAAAGGGAGAGCCACTAGCATCATCGTCATCATAATCATCATCAGTTGCAACTTCTTTGCCACTTGGTGTATGATGGCTGCAAAGTTGATGCTTGCCTGCCGAAGCCATGCATCCAAAGTTAAAGTGGCACTATCACCGATTGAAATGCGAACGAAAATACCGTGGCGCCATCTAGCGACATTGATATTGTTAACCTTTATAGCTTACTCGCAGGTGCACGAGGATGAACCAAATTTTCTCTCAATAATTAAGGATGTCGTGGCTTGTTTGTTTCGTTAAAAGAAATGCCGTTATGCATTCCTTCACTTGGTGCAAGCAAACGCTAGATGGTACTACACAGCGCTAGATGTTGTCAGATTTCGTCTGCTTTCAATCGGTGATAGTGCCACTTTAAATATGGCAGAAGCTACCGAAGCTGGTCCTCATTCTATGGAAGATTTAGTCGCCTTTCTTGTTCTGTTACGGCCTTTACTGTACGTGACTCTGCCTCTAACCGAATCTACGTTTATTTTATTTACTTATTTTTTGACATTAGGCCTAATTTACTGAAAAAGTATCATTTTTGGCAGTGCTTTTTAATTATTTAAATAATGTTTAATAATAAATAATAATATTTAAATAATGTTTAAATAATTATTTAAATAATAATGAAATAATGAAATAGCATTATTTCAGTATGCTGATAGCATTTTTTCATTTTAAAATCTGGTCACTCTGCGTAGTTACAGACCAGTAACATGGTGACGTCTGCACCAAGCTGTCTCGCAGACGTCGTCGTTGCTGGCAACATGTACTTTAACTTGTTATCAGCGTAGTTCCAACTTCCGGCCAGAGATGGTGATGTGTGTGCCAAGTTATCCAACACGCATCGCTGTTGCTCGTAGGACGTGGTTTATCAGACAGCCCGGTGTCATCAGCGTAGTTCCTACTTACGGCAAGAGATGGCGATGCCTGTACCAAGTTGGAAAACACGCGTATGCATTGGGAGGTTTTAAAAGTCA
This sequence comes from Lithobius niger, assembly GCA_023313725.1. Classification (NCBI taxonomy): domain Eukaryota; kingdom Metazoa; phylum Arthropoda; class Chilopoda; order Lithobiomorpha; family Lithobiidae; genus Lithobius; species Lithobius niger. The sequence continues at coordinate 20,877 of JAHWFP010063458.1, forward strand.
GCGGCTTGCTTGCTGAGCGCTTAGTTGGCTTGGTCTCTACTTTCTCCGCTTTTCCCATTTTCAAGCCGAGATTAGAAACGACGTTTTTTGAAGCCTACTAAGCGCAAACATGGCCAACAATGATAAAATCAGTTATTACATCTCTTTTCTCCGTTTTATTGCATTATTAGTATCGTTCAATATGATGAGAGTAAAGACTAAGCAATCGAACTGTTTGCAGCTATCAATATCGCACTTATCACGCACGTAAAATGTAGATTTATCGGGTGAATGTAGCTCTGTCACAATGGCGCATGCGCAAATCGTGCCCCTTTGTCTGCGTAAGCTCGGCGAACTCGACACGCTTTTTTCTTGCTTAGTTGGCTCGCCAGTGACTGCCAAGACGCTGACTTTAAAAACTACGGAAAGGTTTCTAAGTGGCAAGCAGCTTGAATAAAAAACAAGGATGCACTAGTAGCCTAACACTGCATTAGTAATTCGACGTGTCGTATGGTAGAATAATAAAAAATGTGCAGTTGACGTATGCAGTTGGAACGGCGGACATACCAACAGGACACTACTAAAAAATATGAATGCGTGGTGTACTGAACAATATCTACAAAAATTGTCTCTTAACTTTTGCTACTACGATACGGCAAATGAGCCAAATCATGTGTCGCGACGATGGAATCACTGTCCAGATGTTTTCATCCGACGCTGTTACAAAAAACAAACTGACAACTTCGTTGTTTTACAGTTTCCCGTCCCCTTTTTCTTGTTCATAAAGGCATTTACATTTTAAAAGCTTCGAACACCATATTTTCAGTAAACTCAGTAGTTAATTTGGAGGGGAGGAGGGGAGTAGGACAAATCGTATTGCGCTGAGGGTACGTGAGGTTGATTACTTCAAATTTATTTACACTTTATTAGTGTATTAACAAAACTAAATACTGATGCAAACCGTGTCAGTCTGGCTCAGTGGTAGAACCTCGGCCTTTGATTTCGAAGGTCCTGGGTTCGATTCCCTGCTCATTCAGTCTGACATATAAGTCCAAAAGGCGTGAGCCTTTTGCTTTCCCGTTTTTAATGTATTAACAAAAATTAAAATAATCACACGAAAATTGTGACAAAAGTCCACATTGAATATAACTCTGCAATTTCATGTGGCCAGTTTTTGTTAAGCTTTACTGCTTATTACGGATTTTAAAAAATCTGAGAGTCAGAGGCCAGGAGGAATATCCCACCCTTCTCTCCCTGGCCAGTCCGCCACTGTATAAGAAACAACAATAAGAAACAACATCACAAATAAGCGTAATAAAATACTGTAATATATCGCACCCTAAAAACGGAGAGGCTAGCACAATAATTAACACCAAAGTCTATGCGTGCCTCGCATTCAATGTACCATCCAGATTCCAGCATGAAAATTTGGTGTACCATCCAGATTACCGCCAAAGGTAAGTGATGACTCACGTTGTATTGTTCTTCACGATAAGAGAGGAGCCGCCTCGATGTCTATGTATAGCCTCTAACCGGCCGCAATATTGAAGAGCTGACTTTCTGAAATGCGCACTTACACGCCGTAATTTTTCGTATTAGCACACACCTTTACGCTGACGTCGGGCTGACGCCATCCACAGATCGTGTACTATCGGACGACGGTTTTTCGCTGAGAGACCTCGTTAAAGGTGTATAGCATAATACTTTTTAAGATTCCACACTGTAACTCCCCCACATCTATACTTCAAGTTCCTCGGATCAGAATTGTACAGCAAATGTGTCTGTTTTTTGAGATGTGGCTGACGTGATTCACCTTCACCCGTGTTTTGAGCACAACCACATTAATTCGACGAGTGACACGTCGAATTAAAAACGGGAAAGCCTTCCCCCGCTTCCAAGCGACTCGCAAGCAGCCGACTTTTAAAATATCCCTAGTATCGGAAGGGGCCGTAAACTCCTTCCCGTTGAGGCCGTAAACTCGTTTGAGAAACGTAGTCTGAACAACGTCGTTTTTACGTCTGGAAGGCGTTAGCTCACCAAATTAGTTTGAGGTCTGACGTTATATACACCATGTTTTCCTGTTTTACCGCTAGAGGAAGCAACATGTGACGTCATATTAGCGGCAGTTTTGGCTGCGTCATTTTCGCGGGAGTTTACCAGATCAAAAATGGGGGCGAAAACAGTAAAGCTACGAACACGAGAGTGGTCCGAAGAAGAAACTCCAGCTTTAATTGATATTTGACAAGAGAAGCTTGAAGATTTGAGAAAGGTGCAAAGGAATCGGGCTGTGTATCTTGGTTGTTTTCATTTGGAGAAACAATCCCAGAACTCCTTGCACCAAGTCTCAATAATACCTAAAATTCATTGTCAAACTCGGTAAAAAGTGATCGCATTTTCGGGAACCAATTTAGCTGAACGAGTTTAGCCTTAAACGACTTTAAGGGCCGTAGTGTGACTGTAGTTTTATCGGAAGAGACGCAAGCAAATTATGTTAGATGCGAGTCTTACCGTACTGTTTACCTTCATTCACTAAAACCTCTTAAACGTCAAGGTGTTGGTTGAGAATCTCAGAGGATGAGAACCTTTAAAGGTATTTTATTTTATTTCCTTGTCTGCTTACTATTATATTGTCATAAAAAATGTACCGTTATAGAATTACAATAATTCTGGATAAAAGTTGCAATAATTCTGTTTAAGTTATTGCCTTTGTTTTTAGCCAAACCCGGTTGGTCAGTACACCTATAATTGTATTGCTATTAGGAAATAGCCTAATCGGTAGAATTGTAACATGAATAGAGCCTGTTCTTATAAGTCATGATTTATTTGCCGAGGTGAGCAAACTAGACCTTAATAACAATATTTGCAATAAATACTACCAAGCTCATAATACGATCAACACTGGCAAATATTTTTGAATATAGTGTTCAAAACTATATCGTGTTACAAAAACTGACAAATTTCGATCTGACAAGTTTCTGTTAAAGGTGCTTTTTAAAATTGTGTGGGCTACTCAGGTCGACAATCCATATTTGAGTTCGTTGATTGACAAACCGTATCCTAACCAATACATAGAACTACACTGAATTAAAGTAAATAGTCAAAGAAGACACACTTTCTGTACTCCTTTTCGGTAAAATTAAAAATGTTTTACTGCGTGTTAGAAAACTTTGTAATATTTATGTACTGTTTGTTTCTTATGGTTAATTATATTAATGTAAAGTAAGCAAATTGTATCATAAATATTGGCAGTATTGCATTTTTTCTATGTACTCGAAATAAAGTTATTATTCGTAATATTAGTTTAATTGTCAAATTTTATTCTGATGCAAAGAACGGAAGTATAGACGTTTTAGAAATATGCACTCTACTAAAAATATAGTGATAAAATTTTGTTAAAAATATGTTTTAATTATGGATGCTGGTTAATAAAATTACAATCATCGTACGGCTCTTTGAACACGTTAAGCAGGGTGACCTTGACTTATCATGCTTAATTTTTGAATTGTGCATCCGAGATTTTTAACATAGATTACTGGTGGATTGGTGTGGATTATTGCTGTATAAATTATTGATGTGGATTATTGGTGTATAGATTTAGTGGTCCTAGATTATTGGTATAGTATCCAGAAGGCTGTGTAGGGAATTGTAAGCTAGTGTATAAGCAAAAATGCCGTAAGGACTTGTATGGCTTGAACGTTGGTATCGCCTGTCTTCAAGACATGACACATGAGCTTTTAGGTGGCTTTAGGTGTCAAGTCTTTTATTTGTGTGTTAATTTCTCAATTATTTGTCTCAAGATTGATTGGAGCTAATGTAGGACTTACTGATGTCACATTAATTCTGATGTTTTAAAGTCAAAATCACAGAAAGTCCCAACCCGGTTTTATCAATTTTCGAACCTCTATTTACAAATAAAGCGTAAAATGCATGTGAAAAATCAGGAACGTGCACAGACCGCTATAAATTAAGTCATAGCAATATGGAAGTGGTTTCTGCACATGTGAACAAAACATCTGGGAATTATGCAATGAACATCAACGATGAGGGACCAACCAAATATAGTACCACAAACCATACCCAGTCTCGTCTCAGTCAGGTGGAGAAAGAAACATTAACTTCTAATTTTGACAGGAGAGGACCAGGAAGGATATGCAAGGCTGAAACGAGTACATTAAATTGATTCAATCCTGTTGTCTGGCATAAGCCGGTCATGCAGGTCGCCGACATCAATACCCATCACGGACAGAAATCTCCATTAATGTACCAGAAAATCCGGCACTTAGTCTAAGGTCCACTGCCATTGTTGGTGATTCCCAGGTAAGGTTCACTGAGATAACACCTTGGAGTTCGCATTAAACAGGTCGGCTTTTTCTCCTGAAATCTGATGAAAGCATCTCCGATACATTCCGTTGTCTAGGCTGAATGTGTCCTCGCCAAGTAGATGTTTAATTGTTGTCAGAGATTATCCTTGTCCAATGTAAAAAGACGCCTCACTAGCAGATTGTCTCACTTAACTGTAACGAGCTTAAAAAACGCCCCCAGGAAAAAACGCCCCCAGGGAAAAACGCCCCTAGGGAAAAAAGCTCCCAGGAAATAATGTCCTTAAGTAAATAGTTTTTGGTTCGCATCTCCAGATTCACTCCATTTCTTAACCACGCTTCCTTAAGTAGTAAGGTTCAAAATTGGGCTGGTTCATCTATACAAGCATTAATTTGCTTTAGATGATGTAAGGCTCCAAGAAATTTTTTTTTTAAAGTTGAAATTGTAGGCAATTCCACTTGCCGAATAGATTCCGCTAGTGAATTAGGACCTTTACGACAACCTGTCCGTTTGTATTTGATTTACTTTAAAGATAAACCTTTTTTTTCTTAAAAAGCTATACAACTTAGACAGGGACATTACAATTGTGAGCAATTTCACGTCCCCCACTCCCCAGTAGGAATTCCTCTAGCGAATTTGTACCTTTATGACTTCTCTCCGTTTGTATTTGATTTACTTTAAAGATATACTGTTTTTCTTAAAAACTGATACGACTTAGTGGGATTAAAATTGTGGGTGATTCCGCAGAGACAGTATAGAATATGGAGACACCAAGAATTCGAAACGGTGTTCTGGATCCATAGATTTTTTGAAGGAGAAAGAAGCCTAGTTTAAGGAAAAAATAGCTAAGTATGTGAATTGTAAACGAGGAAAGTTTAGTAAATGCGCATTCATATTATTTAAATAAACTTCTTGAAGCTGTAAGTCATTTGAAGCAAACTTATGCTCGTACAAATGGATCGGCTCAATTATGAATCTCACTGGACGTTTTTGACGGCGAAAGAAGTTTAGTTTAAGGAAAAAGTAGCTAAAAATAAATTGTAAAGAGAGGGTAAATACGCAAAGATGCTTTTTTAAAAATAAATTTCTTGGAGCATTAAGTTATCTGAAGCAAGCTAATGATCGTATAGATGAGCCGTCTTAAATCTGAGGCTCAGCTACGATGACCACCACTGGGGCATTTTCTCCTACTTGGGGGCGTTTTTTCCTAGGGGCGATTTTTCCCCGGGGTGTTTTTTCCTGGGAGCGTTTTTTCCAGGGGGCGTTTTGTTGGAGGCGTTTTTTCCGGGGGCGTTTTGTCGGGGGCGTTTTTTTCCGGATACAGATTTCAGCATATTGGTGCAAATTCCCCATGTGGTAGAAATCTTTGAAAATCATTGGAATCAGCTGTCTTGGGTCCAGTAACGAAGAAAACTTCAACATTAAAATGTGGGAACGTGTTCTTATGGAGAAAAAGTACCCTCAATAACGTTGATTTGGGTTACTGGCTGCTAGCTAAGGACAGGGCTCCCATGTTAATTCTCATAGGGTATAAAGACACGTCTACAGCTCGTGTTGCAGCTAGAAGCACGTGGCTCTGCAATAGCGCTAAATGCAAAATTATTGTTGTAACCTTGTTTGTATAATTGTCATCCAACAGTGTATTATAACATGCTTAGGTGTTACGCGCATTGTTTCGGTACTAAAGTGTCAGACTACATTGTTGCTCAAAGAGACGGGTCACAAAATCAAATTTCATTAAGATACTGAGAGTCTTTCGTTGCAAGAAGAGTTGGAAACAAAATGCAGATCATGAGCGCAGGGTCAAAAGTAATTTTCAAAGAAGTATGTCTTAGTGTGCCGAGTTTGCTGGTTACGCTAGACACATGCTAGTGTGATGCCTCCAAGTAGACGATCGGCCAAGTAGATGAGATTAATTGTGATTGAGTGAGCAATTCCAGCTTCATTGCGTGATTAACATTAACCTCGGGTGGGGCAACTGAAGGGGATGCGCTGATTGAGTGAGTGAAGCAAACGAAAATCTGCGTTTGTTTTACAGTGCGCTCAAAAATGGGATTGAACAAACTTAAGCATGTGAAGCATGGGCATACAATAAACCAAACCGTATCAATCTGGCTGATATAACGGTTAATTGGGCAATGGCAAATGTGAAAATTATGAATGAGAAAATTTGTAGACATAATATTCCTCCAGACGAAAAAGGTAGAAGTGACGATTAGACCGTGTCCGTGCGATCCTTTGTACATTCACAGTCCTATGAAAGTTGTGTGGAAAGTTGTGTGTGATATCCACCCAAACCAAAACTGGTATAAGAGAAGCACCAACGTTTCCAAAAAGGGTCGGCCTTTGAAACTAGTGATGTCATTTGTGGGAGAAAAATTTCCCTCACGCTTAACTCTCTTTCATAGAGGTAGAAATAAATTTGCCTAGCCTAGTTACTTACCTTAGCCAGTAAGGAAACCTGTTATGGAAGTGATCCTTGGGTCAAATGGGTCAAATTTTTTTCGTGGGTCAAGACCGTTCGCACCCATCGACCCACGGTAATCTTATGATAATCAGTAATTTTACTAGTACTCTTTTAACAATTTGTTACTCTTTAAAAAATAGTTTAACCCAGAAGCCTAAAAACCCAAATTAAAGGCGGGGGGGGGGGGGGCGGGGACAGACAGGCTTCTTTTGCATTTGTTATTTTTAATAAAACAAAAGCTTTAATTAGAAGGTTTCACAAAGTCCTAGAAAAAGGGCGTCGTGAAGACATTCTGGGGGAAAGGTCTATAACGGCCTACGATAAAAAAAAAAAAGGTTGGTGATAAGTTACGGGCGTGCAGTCAAAATTAGACATTACACTTAACATGGTGGCAAAACACGACCTTGGCGATCTCTTTACAATTACTGGCGCATTACGTTAAACTAGCTTAACACTGTCGAGCAGACGATTTGGTTTTTTTTTTAGGTTTAATTAATGAACTGTAGAGCATATTTTGTTGCAGCAAGTTCTTGTAATACTGTGTTGTGTATATTTAGTAAATGCTTCTTTACAAAATTGGACTGTTTGAAATTTAACATTGCAGCCTGATAGTAGTCAGCCTGACTACTAGGAATAATTTTAAAGGGACAGACCCTCCTGGTCTGGTAACGATCAACAGAGAGCCTTTTTTGATCTGACATCATTCGACCAGGGAAAGGCCGCCAAGGTTAATCCCATTAGCCAAGTTAATCGTCCGTACTATTACTTTGGATGTTAAATGAAAACTTGGAGATTGCTACCGTTAATAGCAATTTTCTAGTTTTCACTTAACTTGCGAACTATTAGTCGGTGCGATTAATTTGGCTAATAGGATTAACCTTGGCAGCCTTTCCCAGATTGAATGATATTACTACTTTCAAAGGCCGACCCTTTTTGGAAACTTGGCTGCTTATCTTATACCAGTTTTGATTTTGGGTGGATAATATAAACCCGGATGCTTCGAGCGGCATCGCCTCCCTCTTAAGGTGAGTTATTAGCTCAATGAAATCCAACAGGCATAGCATAAAAATTGACGTGGTTGGTCTATTCTTGCAGTGGGCCTCAAAGGCACCCTAACAAACCATGAGGGACTATTTGTTGAGGTGCAATGGGAATATCATACTTTGCAAATTGGAGGGAGCGAATTTTACATCTGTGTGGAACTCTATTATGAATTCCAGTTCCTTGCTAGCTGGTGATGGAGTTCATCTATCAGCAAAGAGGAAGAATTACCTAATAAAGGTCATAGTACGTTCCACGAATCCTGCAGTGGACACATCTGATGGGGCCATAAATATGGGAAACTACACCTAAGGGCCTCAATGTATGCCCCACCGTTTTGCACACACAGTATAATGAAATATTTTATGGCTAATGCTTTAAAGTATTGTAAAAAAAATAGTGGAACTGCAAGTCATACTTTCATTGGATTTATACGACCATCCGTAATTTTTTTTGAAACATGTTCGGATGATTCCATCCAAAATTCCCTTCTAATGCACAAGTTACCTTATTCTGTATATTGAAGGGACCATTCCTCACGGGGAGGTGGAATTGTAGTCTTTCTAAGAAGCATGCCTTCTTTCAAGGCACCGACTATTTTTGACGATGTTGAGACCTTGAGTTTTAACGTAGGCTCTGGCATCACTAGTTTTATTGCTGGTTATATACCAGATGGCAGAGATGGCAAACATGATCAACCAACCGTATGTACCGTTAATAACGAAATTCAGTCTAACATTCATAATATCATTGTTGGGAACTACAACATTTGCAAACTCAACTGCTAAACTTGTTCATCCAGTAGTAATGTGCAACAGGCATTTCTAAACAGTGTGATGGAAGTAAGACCTGTGGTAACAAATATACTCGATTTGATATTGGTGACTGGTGATCGCATAGATGTTGATGTTGTTGAGCCCTTTGCCAATTGTCATTAGTGGTTATAATGCTGTTGTCTTTACTATAAATTTTGATGCCGAGTTCAGTCCAACTTCTGAGGCAGCAGGAAACAACCAATAGGAAGTTTAGTTTTGATCATATCCTGCATGATAAGCTAAGTCATTACCTTATCATGCATGATACGATCAAAACCAATCTTTCTACTGGTTTGTCAGTGTGGTAGAAACCCATGATATAAACATGTGTAATATTTACCGTCATACATTTATTGAGGCTATAAATGTCTTTTTAATCACGATAAAAAATTTCTACGTAAAAAAGAAAAAAAACCCACGTGCCATTCTAAAATTAAATGATCCGTCACAGACATCAATGCGGAAAGTTACAAAGTGACAAAATCAAAATAAAACACAATGACTGCTGGAAAGAATTGGCAAAAAACATAATTGGCAAAAAACATAAAGCAGCATGAAATTGACATGAAATTCCGTCACTGCTCTTTGTATTAAACACGACGGAAAGCCAATGGCTCAAGATGGATTAAATA
>JAHWFP010063459.1:0-18795 GCA_023313725.1 Lithobius niger
CCCCCCCCCCCCCCCAACTCCCCAACCTCACCCTACGCTGAAATGCAAAGGCTGCTCGCCGGCTCGCTTCTGGCCGGATGTCCTGCTCACTTCTGGCAGGACGTCATGATCCCTCATCATCATGATTAAGTCTGCTCCAACCCTCTCGAATGTGAAACCAGTAGCAGTCGCCACTTGGCCAGTAGACCTTACAGAGCACTCGCCATTACATAATTTCTACTTGCCATATACCAATGACATCTTGCACAATGCATGTTTTTTCTAATTCATACATTTACGAAATTGTAAAATTCTCTTTAACCCAAGTATTAATGAAGATAAAGCAGTTATGTAGCCCTTATAAATCTGAACATAATGCCGCAAACCGTTTGTCTCTAACTTGTACGGTTCCCGAGATATCGCTCTTTGAGTGTCATTCTCTATTGCTAGTCGCCATTTTGGCGAGTAAGGCTAAATTTCAGGTCGCCAACTGACGATTTCCATTCGCCAAATGGCGAGTGGCGACCGACATTGGAGAGGGTTGGTCTGCTCCTAAGCGAAATATATATATAGATAGTTACGATGATGTTTAAAAGCTAACTCTAAACATGCTGGTTACACTGTAGGTCATTCCTTTTTTCTCGTGTAAACATCCCCCATTGCACCCATCATTACATTCTCTCATTAGCCGTTCACAGGATATCGGCTCGTTGCCTCACCTCACCGTATATTGTGGCAGCTAAAATGTAACATTTTGAATTAAAGGAACTAAAAAAAAACTGTATAAAACTGACTCGGTCTTAAAACAAAAGTATGTGTAGCCTAGGTAGGCGATTTATACTCGTGAGAAAAAAAAAAGTGAAAAATAAAACGCTATGACTGGGACCCTTCCCTTGATGTAACGGCAAAGAAAGTTTTATTAAATTACAGGAAACACTTTTATCACCTACAAAAAGAATGTTGCCACAACAGTTCACTTAGATTTTTGAGGAAGAAAACACCGTTCCTCTTCTTCAGAAGTCTACACCACAGCAGAGAATGTTCATTCGATGTACGCTCACTCCACGTTGACCTTTAAATTTCCGCGCACGTGCCGCCGACCACCGAGCTCTACGTTATTAACTAGAGTGCTGCTGGACGACTGTCTAGTTTGGCAATCAAGAGGCAATGGGACAAGGTGCTCAATTCAGTCGTGGGAAGGGCCAGTAAGGTTCATGAGGGGCTTTTGTTGATGAGAAAATCTTTCTTTTTTTTTTAAATTTAATTTAGCCTTAGTCAGCCGAAGCAATTTAGTGCTTATTTGGCTGAACCGGCACAATTTTGAACATTAGGCTACCAGACGTTTTGAGAGAATAAATATCTAGCAAAGGGAAGAGCCAACCCGGGGATTTGAACCAGGAAACCTCCGATCACTGTTGGGGCCGAAAGATTTTCCAGAATTGACCAGTACAGTTCCCATAGCCGCTGAAGGAGCATGATAGCCTGTCACACTACCCTGGCCGGCAGTCTTGGTGGGGACTTTGCCAAGGTTCTCTTTCCAGGGGTCGACCAGATCCGCTAACCTCCAGCAACCAGACTGAGCTATCTCACCGCTCACCCACAAAGATTTTAATTGCGAGGGATTCAAATGTCCAGAGGTGTGCTCCTTGTTTGATGCTGGAGTGGAGGAGCACTGACACCTGGTCCCAAGCAATATTGTGGTTGGTCTTGCGATGGTGTTGGGCAATACCATTCAATTTTCCCTCTCGTCGGGTGTCTCCCACGTGTTCCTAAGTCGTAATACCACATGGCGTTTCGTTTCTCCAATGTAAGTGACATTACAGTCCAGGCAATACCATTGGGAAAAAAATACCCCCCCAAAAAAAGAAATTTTTTTTTCTCCTTTTAGGCCTATGCTAAAGCAGCACTACAGGAATTGTTACAAAATAAACCATTATTGGAATTACTTTGAAACTCCATGGAAATATCTTGAACACGGAAATTAACCCGTCAGCCACCAGTGAACGCCGCCAATACGTTACCAAACCATAATTAGTTGCGTCTTCATTACAAACCATGACGCACTGCAGGCTAGGATTATTAATTGTTTGAGGAGGATGCGTCATTCTCAGCGTTGGATGTATTAGTGGCATGAAAAGTGATTTCCCGCTCTACTAGCGCACTCATCAAAACGTTGGCATCACGCGATAGAAAAAAATGGCAACAACGAAGTGATACTTGTCTGGCTCACCTTGTTGAGATCTTACGGCCTCCTACTAGTTCCGATGTTATCGGCTATGATCAGTTTGCCATGGATTACTAGGAAGGAAAACAAGAAACGAATGCCACCGCACACTGATTTTAAACCCTAAACGAATATTTGGTCTTGAAAGAGGCTCGAGCATAAGCCAAGAGGGGCAGCTGCGCTGGCTTCCCTGCAAGATGGAGCCCAAACGGTTCAAGATCGGCTGCGAGATCGAACCCAGCTCGGAGGCCCTCTAGTGAGGTTTTCCATTATCGACACCAATGGTCGTTCTTCATCTCCGTCGCATTCTCCGTTGTCTTGAATCTCGCGCCAACCCTTCGGAATGTCAATCCAGTAGCAGTCGCCACTTGGCCAGTAGACCTTACAAAGCACTCGCCATTTCACAATATTTACTCGCCACATACCAAATACGTCTTGTATGATGAAAGGTTTCTCCAAGTTATGCATTAAAAAAATTGTGCAATTCCAATATTGCGCAGAAAATCCAGTTGTGTAGCCCTTATAAATCTGAGCATAACGCCGCAAACCATTCGTCTCTAACTTATACGGTTCCAGAGATACCCCTTTTTTTTAGTGAAATGCTCTGTAGCTAGTCGCCGATTTGGCGAGTAAGGCTAAATTCTAAGTCGCCAACTGTTGATATCCACTCGCCAAATGGCGAGTGGCAACCGACATTGGGAAGGGTTGTCTCGCGCTGCTATCTGTTAGAAAGTCGCATCATCCCAAACAACTAATAATCCTAGCCACAGGTACCATATTAAAAATGAAATATAAAATTAAAAGTCGGCACAGTTTGAAAGCCAAGAATGTTTTCATTAATCAAGAATGAAAGTTGGAGGTTCGAAGTCGTTCAGATACCCCCCTAGTTCTAACCGTAAAATGATCCTTCCGCAGTGGATCATTCCCTTCACTTGAAAACGGCTCCGATCTAGGAACTGAAACGTCGTGATTTCTTTTCTTCACCTACATGCACTTTATGGCTACTCTGTTACATTACTTACTACATGCTTTTTCGCTTTCTGCTTCCTGTTTCTTAAATCTTACCTCTCCCGGATGCCAGCAATAACACAAAACTATGCAACAACTCCGTTGATGCAGTAAAGCAATGATAAAATACGTCATTAAATGTCGTCATCACCGACTCGTCATTCTCAAATTATTCCCCGCATTACGTCGATTTGTTGAATTTTGATCGCTTACGATTACGACGAAAACTTTAAAACCTCAACGATCATCGATATTGTTGCAAAGTTTACATTTCAACGTACGTAACTAGTGTCTATGTTCTAGCTCGTGCTAGCCTTGTGTTAGTCACCAACTGTTACTAAAACCAAGAATAAAGTAACTTTCAGAATTAATACCTACGTAAACAAACTATGGTCACCGTGCCCGCGCGTTTCAAAAAAATCGTTCCATAACTTCTAAGCAGTGCAAGTGCAACTGAGACCCACCTTTAAAGCCATCGGCCCCAAAACCTAAGTAAAATATTTCAGCGCATTTTCCCAATTATGTGGGCAGAAGTCTAACAAACGATCCTCCCACTACAGCTTAAATACAGGAGCGTAATTATTAAAAGCTTTTATGGTTCTAATACTGTAAATCAAAGCTTATTTGACTTATTCCTAATTTTAGATCTGCTTTTCAGGGACGTGATCATTACCAAGTTATGGGCCCACAACGAGGAGCATCTGCATGGTACGAAGAAAATTCGTATAAAACGAAATCTAAGTCAATTTCGTACGTTTTTATTTTCATACAGAAACAATATTGGAATTATTACAAGCCTTCCTAGCAACGTAATTAATGTGCATCCTAAAATATTAAATAGTGGCTTTAAGAACAGTTTTAACTGAACATACCGTTTTAAGTGGGTGTTTATAATTAGCAGACTCAAAACCCAAACAGACAAAGTCGTACAAGTTTTAGTATACATTTCATTTACAGTTTTTCCCGTAAATAGTTTAACATTATGAAAATTTATACTTACGTCCTAAAAGCTAGCGAAAAAAAACCATACGACAAAAAGGTCCGAATTTTAATGAATTTGAGATTTGCTTACTATCTCAAACTTATTTACGATTCTGAGATGTGGTGGGTGGCAGTTACGTCACTGCGAGCGCGAGTTAAGTTTGATGACATCTCGCTAGACCTTGAGCAGGTGCTCGGGCATGTTTTCCCGGTGAAAACGTCTAAAATCTGATGGTATAACCCCTTTCAATCTGTGTTGAACTGTTTATTAGTCAAATGTGATCTCTGATCTGCTTATTTTTTATGTGTTACTATGTTGTAACTTTGTTAATAACTGACGTAACATTGTAACGATTCGTTAATTTATGATTCATTAAGTTTTTGTTTTGGTGAGCCTGCTACTGGTTTTTCTTCTACGTATATTTGAGCAATCGACAGTTTTCACCAGTTTATTTCTGTAGTAAGGGTGTTATGTTCCGTATTCGGTTGTTTCATACGTCATCATTTCCTGAAAATACAGTTTTTAAACCGTTTACAGATTAACTTGTTCGTATCGCCGCCACGGGAGTTTGGGTTTGGGTGGGAAACCCAACTCGACTCTGACGATCGTATCGTTCATATGCCGCGAAAAATGTTATAAAACCTTGCTCGCAGGCTAACTCCGGTTGCGCAATACCGTTAGTTTACCCTTCAAATTTGCTACTTTTCGCTAGATGCTTGCGAACTGCTGTTAAAAGATGTGTTACGTAAATTGAACAAACGGTGAAAGAAGCCTTGATCGTGCTATGTATACTAATTGACTAGTTACTCAGTGATATGCTTGGGGATTACATACTTCTACACTGTTTTTCTTTTGTTTTATTTTTTTGCTGTGTTTCACGTAAAATGTAGGCTAGGGTGCTAAACATGTTTATGATTTAAAAACAGCAAAATGGCTTAGATTACTTCGAGAGTCAATGGATCCACGATGAAACACACTCCTCATTTTTATGCTAGTCTCAAAAAAGCGAAATACCAGTCTATTTCGTTGCACAGGCCGAAGACAGCTTTAAAGAAACGTTGTAATATTTTCTTTCTTACTGTCTTCAGGCCCAAGAAAAGTTGTTCACACTAGTTTTGAACCATACTGCACTGTTTTCGTAAAGGATTTGACTCCTTTACGAAACAGTGCATTTTGGTGCAGAACTAGTGTGAAAACCTTTTCTTGGGCCTGAAGAAGGCAGTAGGAAAGACATATTACAACATTTCTTCAAAGCTGTCGAAAACTTGTGACAAAATAAACTGGTATTTTGCCTTTTTGAGACTTGCGTTAAAATAACAAGTTCATTTGATTTTGAAAACTATATGAATAGTTGGGCAAGATTAAGGTACGGTACTTAAAAAAAAAGCCCGACAAGCTATTAAGTATTTTAGCCTGTTGTATTTTGCCCGTGATGTTTTTCCAGGAGAGACATATAAGGAGAGCCCATAGTGCTCGGTGGTGTGTTCATGATAATATTACCGCATGGCCCATCCATCGTTATTGGTTGCAGCCAAATGTTGACCGACTGGTTGTAACTATTCTATGGGATAACCTGGGTGCGAAAAACACAACTTGTGCTGCGTTTAGTCGAGGCAGCAGCTCTGCATGCAACACCGTTCCACAACTGTGAAGCGGAAAAGATGATGGCTTCTTCAAGCCAAGGTGGAAATCGCTACCCTCGCCTCTAACTCGGTGCCACTTAACACGCATGCCAAAAGTTGATATCTTTTGGTAAAAATAAACTTCTAGCGATGATGACTTATTGGCGAGGAGCTGGAAATGAAACCCACCCCTTCTGGACGCTCCCACGTCTTGCCAGTTTGTAAGCGCCTGGTATTTCTTAAAGTCCTAACATGCGAGGATGGTGTTTTTTTTTTCTTTTTTATTTGTGTTGTTGCCAATTATATATGTAAGTCTTAGCTTGAATTTCTCCGGTCATGTTGCAGAGTTTCACGGAGGAATGAGTAAAAGCTTGAAATGCTTTGGTGAAGCATGGAATATCGTTCATGACATACTACCAAAACCTGTGGTGGCGAACAATGATGCAAGCATCCAGGGTTGCATTATACACTTTAAACTAGAATTAATTCACATAAGTTGTTTGACCTCAGAATCTACATAACCTAATTAAAACCCTAAGTGATGTCTGGCGGGCTGGCTGTGCACAAGTTTCAAATGTTGCAATTATTCACTCATTGTTTAACATTTAACGTAGACTAGTGTTTCAGATGTTGTTCATACTATGTACTGGAAATTGGAAAACGTAATTTAATTCACTTTTTGAGCCCTGACTGGCCCCTAGTGTGTATTTTGGATCAATTACCATGTTTTTATATTTGCAAGAACATTTTAAGTTGCAAACGTACGGGAAATCACGAAAGAGAAAATCTAGGTAGGGGAGGTTGAAAGTTGAATGCAGTAAAACCTCTTTAATACGAACTTTAAGGGGACTGCTGAAAATGTTCTTATTGACCATAGTTCTTATTAAAGGGACGAGAGAAATTGGACTGCAACTTTAAAAAAATGTAGCCTACCGGTATACGGTATTTTCTTTTCATTCGTCCTTGACCTTCGTGCTTGCGCAAACGGACGAAACTCTTATCACTTTCCAAGATGGAGTCAACTAGCGATTGACGTTTTGCGTGAAACGAAACGAAATTTAAGGGGGTGGGAAAAGAAATCGTTACGAACAACAAATTCGTAAAAATAAGCTAGAATTGTAAATATTGTTCGTCTTATCCGTACTTTCGTATTAACAGAGTTCGTTATAGCCATATATATTTAGTGATAACTGAGTAGCTGACCAACCAAAATCTCGAAAAAAGTTCTTTTTAAGCGGGAATTCTTGTTATCCGAGTTCTTATTAACGAGGTTGTTCTGTGGTATTGAACTAATGAGTAGGCTAACTTAACAAGGAAGAGCCGACTCGGGGAACGCAAAATTGAATGCGTTCATTTATTTAACATTTAAAACGTAAAATTCCAAACTGGAATTTCTAAATCGACCTAACACAACTTTAGTGCTCATAAAATTCAAAATTCGCTAAACAGTGATAAAAATGAGTAATTAATAAATTACAAGTTGAAATGACTTTATATTTATTATTATTATTATTATTATTATTATTATTATTTATTTCACAATCGGACGACAAAATGATCCATACATACATCAACAAATGTAGGTTTAACTGACATACGCCATACAAATAATCTGACAATCGGTAAACGCAGCCGAAGCTAACAAAAAAAAACCGGTGTAAGCCGTCAACTACATTGTGTCCCCCATACAACACGGAATGCCACTCATTCATGGGCCTCGCTCTTTGACTAGCAAAGTGAGTAATCGTGTGTACAAGAGTGTTGGTGGACGCCAGTACCCTTGAGCGGAAGCCCCAAACTGCCTTCCTCCTGATAGCAGCAGCCAACAAAAGATTGTTTGCCGCCAACAGTTGACTGGCGCTTGACCATGCATGCTGGCCGACCATGGACCCGTCTCACCGCATTATTGTAGCAAACACGAAGCTTGTTAATGCCGGCTTTTCTATAGTCAATCCACAAGCTGCACGTGTACAGACTGGCACAGTAAGCTTTCAGCAGGCGGTTCTTAACAAATCTGTCAGAAGTGCCCAATTTAGCTGCAAGTGTGGTTGAAATGACTTCATATAACTAAAAGCTGACTAGCTAATATAAGGCATTTTGTGCTGCAAATAGTTTTTACAGACAAACTTTATATAACGCAACCAAGTCAACCATATAACGCTACCAAGTCAATATAACGCAACCAAGTCAACTTAGCAGAATTGTAAAGGAAGAGGGGATGAGTGTTGCATGATGATTAAAATTGAGTAGTGCCAAATTTATTTCCCCCATTGGTCCTCTTCTTGGATGATTTCACGAAGAAATTGTTTAAAATGTCCCACTTCGATTAAGTTGAAAGTTGTAGTATAATTTTACTAGTCAGCTAATCACTCACTTAGTTAACACCGTAAAATAAAATGAAAATACTCGTAAAACAAAAATATAAATGGCAGGCAGCCCTACGTAAAATTACCACATAATGCACACCAAAATCTAAGTACTTCAAGAGTGTAGGCTCGCCATATTTATATGATGTAATACAATAAATAATCTAACCAAGGAGGCACCCCAGGCCGTGTCTAACCAAGACGCTTACCCTGAAACTTACCAGTGACGTCATGTATCATGACAGTAAGTCAGTAATAAACATCAACACTGCCCATTTTTAAAGTTTTTACTTTAATACTGGTGGGCTAAACATACCGGTCTGAAAATGAAAGCAGCCGTACTTGTTTAGATGCATAAAATTCTGATACAGGACTTTCTGTAGGGTTAGCAATAGGGGGTTGATTGGCTAATCGTACATTGCCACACGGTGGGGTTACCTACCATTAGCGTACATTGTTCCTTGCTCCTACAAGTCAAACTTAAAATCACGTGCCTAATTTTTTACAGCATTGCGTTTGGCAGCCATGTTACTATGTGAGATAACAAAATTTCCCTACAACTTGTTTTTTTTTTTCTTTCATAGTGAAAGCCAACGTAAAGAAAGATGGAAGACAACATAACGCACGCAGAGTTGCTGCGTAAACAAGTAACTTTTGACGGTTTGGCTCCCTTTTTAATAAAGAAGGGAGTCCTAAGTGAACTGAAAGTTCATGAACTGAAGGTAACGTACATGTTTAATGTAGTTCATGTGAGGAGGTGAAATCGTTTTTAAAGCAAGGTGTTGTAATAATGTATACAATCATCTTTTTCGTGATTTCTGGAAATAGCATGTATTCAGCCAAAACTTGTTTGCTACCCAATTGATTAAAAAGTAACATGTTAATCTACAGGTCTACCACGTCTGTCAGTTTGTTACCAGGTAACTAGAACGGTTTGAAATAAAAATGTGTATCTTTAGCTTACAGCTTATTTTATCTTATGCATAATGGTGTAACTTACTGGGAATTCAAAATGGTAATTTTACAGCAGTATCATACAGCATATTTGTACTCTTTTAAATGGTTTTTTGATGTGTTGTTGTGGGTTCTCTCTAAGGCTGTAAGATACCAACATTTTTGGTTATTGAAATTGGTTATGGTAAATTGTTATTGGGTTGAACGATATGAAGTCACTGATCATTGTAATCTCCGAGTATTGTGTCATTGAACATTCATGATTGATTTTGTAACATCTTTGGTTATCGAAATCGGTGCTGGGATGAGCAGTACCATGTAACTGATTTGCATCACTGAACATTGTTTACAATTTTACAAAATTTGCCGACGTGAAAGCATAACACCAAAAAGATTTTAGGTAGAGTATGCTTATTTAAAATGTAAAGTGCGCATTTGTACTCACGTAAGTGTTATGAAACTGTCGGATTTAAACGATGTCTATCACTCCAGAAAAGAAAATGAGTTGGGGTGGGGGACAATTACATATGCCACTGGAAGAATGCCTAGTGTCAAACTCCTAAACAATAAACATTTTACTGGCACCATTTGGAAAATATCCCAATGGCCAACACTAATTTGACTGCATCCGCATCGTGTGGCATTGTGTGAAATGTGCATTCGTCGCAAGTTGGACATTTTCTGCTTTAAGTGGTTACATTTTTGATGAAGACGACTAACATTTTATGTTAGGTCACACATTAAAAACACTAGTTCAAAATTATTTTGCAGACGAAAGGAATCAGAAATGAAAGATGTCACATGATACCGAGACGACTCATACATTTCGCTCAACGCTCATTTTCAAAAAGTTAGATATTCAGTAATTCAAAACACAATATCTAGTGAATTTTTGATAGCTTTTTTTAGTCAATAGGTGGTGTTAAGTTATCATACTTAGAAATTTAAATCGTATAACACTTTAATCATACCCTTACCTACGCAAGTGCAGTACACAGTTTTAATGGTTACGTAAAGAATCAAGTTAGAACTACTAGAAACTAGTAGTGACATGAAATAACATATTTTTTTCTTTGCAGGACACATATGAAAAAGATGCTGATAGATTCAGCATGTTGCTTACGGAGGTTTTCGAGCAAGGAGCTCAAGCGCAACTCTTGTTTCTACATTGTCTTGTAAAGGCAGGTTCCGCAAACATAGTGCCAACTTTTGAAACCAGATTCGGTGTAGAACTGGGAGCGTTGTCGCCTAGCAATTGTACTACTCCTGGTGTAGAAATTGACCCTCCGTCTTACGATAGCGACAACAATGCCATTGCTGACGGAGGGAAGTTAAGCTGTGTTAGTAGTTGTGTAGGGGAGGACGCTGAAGAAAATCGTGATACGGTAGACATATCTGGTAAGTCCACAAATTGTCTCCATGTCTCCCTCATTGGTGACACCGGAGAGTTATTATACCGGGTGTCCCAAAAGTCAGGGGTCACCCGAATAACGTTTTCCACAATCGTTGTAGATAAATGAAACACGCAGGGCTCGCAATGTCCAGAAAAAAAGTGTGTAGCATAATAGCGATGCAAAATAAAAATTTACGTAGCAATCGCAAAATAATGGTTAACAGTTTTCAAGAAGCATAATTATTTTACTTGGCAGGCAAAAAGGGCATTTTCGTTTTAATTGATGGTTCAGCTATACTTTTTTCCACCTTATGTTTTCAGAAAACTGACTGTATGACGCCACGTTTTCTTACACTATGAGTGCAAAAATCCCTAAACATCCCATTCGTAAACTGTAGTAACGAATACAGTAACCGTAAAACCTCTTTAACTCGAACTCCAGCTAGACTGGCATTGCCATTTCAGTTAAGCGGAGTTTGAGTTAAACGGAGATGCATTAAAACACAAGACAGGCGTTGGCCTCGGGAGTACTCGGTACATATCTCTATCCAATGTTTGTAAAGTACTCATCTGTGTTGTATGCAAAATACACTACTAGCTCATAAGAAAAAAAACGGCAGAAATTCTCTTTCTGGTACGAAAGCAACACACAATGCATAACATCAAGTAATAAAATTGCCATCTGGAGTTTGAGTTAACAGATATTTGTTTGAGATAACGAGGTTGGTTTTATATTGGGCCAACCAAATAGCACAAAATTGTTTGACTTAACCGATAGTTTGACTTAAGCGAGTTTGAGTTAACGAGGTTTTACTGTATGTTGAGTGTACAAGTGTTCACATGTTTTTGCACTCTTAGTGCAAGGAAACGAGTCGTCATCCAGTCAGTTTTCTGAAAACGTAATGTGGAACAAAGTATAGAACAAGAGAAGGTGATTGTTTGACGTATAAATTCCATCATTTTTTTTAATACCTAAATATTCTGATGCTGTATGTTAACGATTGTGTATCGTTCAATTTCATTCTTTGCACGTGGTATAAAAATAACGTAACTTCTGTAGGGATTGGAATTAAGAATTTTACGGAACACAATGAATGTTCTATTGTAAATGGGCTAGGCCTACTGCAAAAGGATATTTTAACGTAGTTATAAAGTTCTTTCGCCATGATGTTGCGTCGCTAAACTGCTACGCAAATTTCAATTTGTATCCTAATGTCAAAATATGTGGTGCAAATTGCGATGCGATACCGCTCATTTCGAGCTCTGCATGTAGTTGGTACTTTTTCAAAGAAATCAACCCCTTACAAGGTGGGCAGTTGATGCCCCCTCCACCTCATAGGGAGTCTCCTGGTGAACCGAACTGTAAACTATCAAATAGGAATGTGGGCTGAAGTTATTGGGGTGACCCCTGACTTTTGCGACACCCGGTATATTGTAAGGATGTCGTCTCAAAGATGAAAAAAAAAACCATACGCCTCCTGATGTTTGCATATTGGCTGAATTTGTGTATCATTGTTCTTTAGCCTTAAATTGAAAGACGTGGCATGCATGCTTGTATGTGCAGTTTTATGTTGCAAGTATTTTTGTAGTTGTAGATAATTTCTAACACATTTTTATAACTATTCTGTATTCAAAATCCCCGAAGCTGCTTGCCTAGTTTGATTGATTCACAAACTTAAATTCACAAATAGCTGTAGATGTGCATGCAGAAAATTTGAATAAATCTGACAATGAGTTCAATAGATATTGTGGAGACAACGAACAGTGAGACAGCCAGACACTAGCACAGGATTGCTATGCTTCACTTAGTGCGTCAAAGTCATTAACTTGGTAAACAGAAAGTTCCATAATCCAGTTCCAGAAAGTTCCATATTTCTCCGAACATAAGACAAGACTCTTTTTTTTTTTTTTTTTTTTTTAATTTATACCATTAAAAACAGCAGCAGCATCATCTTATACTCTCGCATGCAGACCCACAACTCTGTCAAATTTGGGTCGATTTTGATGTTTGAATACACCCATTCGAATTGTTTTTTCGAGAGCTATCCAACGGTTCTAATCTCAAGCCATTTGTTTAATTAGTTTTTAGATTATTTAGCAAAAACTAAATATGTTTCAATTTTGGCGTCGGTAAGCAGTCCGAATTCAAAAATGTTATTACAACTTTGAGCTTTGAATCCAGCACCAGGTAAATTTACTAGTATACAAACTAATAAATGGTATAGCAATACCAAGCCTTATGAAAGTCATCCATCTTATAATCACAGCCATTCATTTCTTTGGCATATGCGAGCCCAAATATACTACTCGTCTTAGGCCATTAAAAAAAGAAAAGTTGGTTCTCAGGCCCTCCCGCACTGATATTTTAACGGGAAATAAAAAGAAACGACGCCGCAAAAATAGCAGTTACAGAACAAAAATAGCCCTTAGTGAGAAATTGAAATAAAAAATTACCATTCGTGTTGTTAAATAATTGTGTGGACACGTAGTAAGAAGCATTACGAGGCGGTATTCTGTATTTTACCCAAAGTAAAAAATAATTCCCCAAAATGTACTGAAAAATAGGGTAGAAAAAAGAAAAAATCAAAAGGAAAATGTCGCCCGCCTGCACGGATTTCTTGAGAAAAATGCCCGAGAACCAACTTTCTTTTTTTAAGTGGCTTATATTCGAGTCGTTTTACATTCTGAGATATACGGCAAAAGGCCTGAGGGTAACTGCACCAAAAAAAAAATTGATTGTGTGTGGTTTTAATGTTGCAGACAAGTGACAGAATGTCTTGGGTTACTGTAAAGGCGTCCTGTGAAATCTTCAACGTATTCAATACTGATGAATGCATTGAAATTTGTTTTAAGATCTTGTATTTTAAAGATAAATTGGTGATAATAAACCTTTGGTGGCAATCTTACACTTAGAAATGTAGAATAATCACATAACTGTTCTACATTATTTCTAGTGTATCTCCAATTTACCGTTATATTATTTAGAGCGATTTATATTTAATTATCTTGTGTTTTGGCAAAAATTTGGAAATGTGCTTGCATAGGTAGATAACTAGATATTTCATAGGTTTGGTATCGATTGATGATGCTTTGTTGGTAGCCTGCAGTCTTAGGCTGCATCATCAGCCAATCACTATGAATGTAACGTGGGAATTTATTTTACTTGCCTTGTAAGCAAGTGTCTGATCATGCTATACTGTCATAGTACCGCAACAGCCTTGTAGTTTAATGGTTAGGCCACGCAAAAAAAATTGTTTAGTTTACGGGCAAGGTTGTAAATTGAAGCACCAGGCAACCAGGCTTTTTATTTTATTTTATTTTATTTAACTGACTACGTTTCTTAGACATCTTCCTAGCTCAAAGCTGAAAGAGGATGTAATAAGCATAAAAAATATAACATTTTGCTAATAAGTTATTTGTCATCTAGTATTCAGTGTTTTTTGTTTTTTTTTCCCGTTTTTTCCACACAACTCCTTAATGGGGTGAGCAGAGGCTTGAAATTAGCACCATAGAAAAGCTTGTTTTGAGCCGCTTAAAATGGTATGTTGGAATGTTACAGTCTGTGAAAATTTGGCTAAAATATGATTTCGAGCGGTTAGACCAAGATTCAGATAAAAAAAAATTACCCGCGATAATTAGCATGGACCGCAAGCGCCTTTAAACCAAACAATTTACTTTGCATAGCCTTACTGTGCTAAATTATAACAGGAGGGTTTTGGAGAACTTTTTGTATCTTTATTTAGCTTTCGAAAAGCAACTTTAGTAAAACTAAAGCAAAATAATTGTAAATTAAAAAAAATATAGGCTATGAAAAGTAATGGGATAGGCTAGTGGCGCTTTAAAAGATAATTTGTATTAGAGTGCCTGTTTTTATTATACTACATGTATTAAAGTAGGCTGCGCCGTAGTACGTATTGCCTGTGAATAACTTGGTTCTGACTAAACCCGTTGATTTTTATTTTGTTTACAGCCATTAATGGCATTGAAGTTGTTAAAGGCAAGAAGTTCTTCAGACATGAAGACCCAGACTTGAGAGTGAGTTCCGATTTGTCAATAAGCTGAAATCCATTACAACAAACTAAAGCTGTACCGATCAGCATTTTTTATGCCGAACAGATTCCGATCCGATCAGCCTGAAATTGATTGGTGTACCGATCCGATTTAACCAAACCAATCGATACCAATTTTTTACATTTTTTTTCTGGCTTCACAAGCTTGTAGGCTAACAAATTGTAAGCTACTGCAAACACTGAAATACATTTTTTTTAACCAAATAAAAGTAACCTTGTTAACCTTAGCCTACACAATATAAAACATGTAGGCCTAGCCTAAGTTAAAACAAAGGTAACAAAACATGTGGTTAAACAAAATTTATTTATTTTCAAGGCCCTGTCAAAATAAAAATGTTCCTCGTTCTTTTTGCTTGCTGAACCGATTTTGCCAATTAGCACAAAATCTGTTCGGCATAATCTGTTCGGTACAGCCTTACAACAAACTATTAGTATACAGAAAATTATGTTCCTTCTCTTCATTACCATAGCTAGTGCTTTTTCACTCCTTCGTAAGAAAAAAAAATTGTTAAATTAGAAACTCTGTTATTTGGATTTCGGTAGTTTTCAATGTTCAGTAATTGCCAAATGACATTTACTGACTAGATTCTAAGGTTCTACTGATGCTGAAAGAAAATAATTACGCATACGGGATTTGTAATTCACGCTTCAGATCCGCATTGCATAAAATTTGGTTTTAGAAAAATTACTGAGATTTTTCACATTTTACGGCGCATAATTTTTGGATGCCCGAACAGAAGAGAGAGTTCTGAATAATTTCTCCTGATTTGCTAAAACTTGGTGTGAAGCACTGGTTACTTTGTAATCACCAATGTAAGTTTTGTGTATTCTTTTCGGAGCCATTTTCGCACCAAACTATGACTTGCATTCAGACTGTGCCAAGCTACTTCTACTGTGTTTCACTCAATTAAATACTCAATAATTTTTGGAACACCTAACAGATGAAATGAGCTCTCTGTCAGTAAGATATTCTGATTTGTTAAACCTGTGTGTAAAGAACTGTGTCCTAGCGATGTTTTGTCCTCGCGATGTTTCGTCCGCGTTGTTTAGTCCGGCTATGTTTTGTCTGCACGATCGAACAGAAGACGATCGAACATGACAAAGTGTCATGAATTTTTTGTTATTGCCTGATAAAGATAGTCATCAGCGCCCCTACTTCTCCAGATTACTGACTGTCGAAAATTTGCAGAAGATATTGGTAGAGATACCTTTTTTTGTCCATACAAGCCTGTCTTCGTCAGGCTTTTTTAAACGTGCTTTCTTCTGTTATTTACTTCGCTGTTGTGCTAGCTGAATGAGGAATATATTTAAAAAACACGGTGCACGTAGCTACGAGGGCTTTGAGCGTCAACACAATTTTGCCATAGTTACAACCATTCAATGTATGATGGTTGCATTTCTCTACGTTAAAACAATGTATTTAAACATCAAAATCGGTCAATATTTAGCAAAATTATTGTCCCGTGCGCATATGAACCCTCAGCTTTCATTTTCACACAAGATATTTCGAAGAAAAAGTACGACTGATAAGCGAAATAGTACAGTAGTCATTAACGTATGAACAGTTGCATAAAACGGATGCTGCGATCAAATGTTAAAAATAAATTAAACTACTATATATTCCGGGAGTCTAGGTTTCTGCTGGGACAAAATACAAATTCCGTGGACATAATGCTCGTTTCTGCAATCTTTCTTGTGGTTTAATTTTCGTATTTTCTGCAGCAAATAACGTAAATTTTGAGATTAAACATGTTGATTATGCACTTCTTTTGCATGTTTTTGTCAAGCATGCTGTAAGAAAAAATGAGAGCAGACGACAAATGGAAGCATTTTAGATATGGATGTAGAATATTGTCCAAAAGCTGCGCCATTCTGCGAAGGTTGAGGAAATCTGCGAGACATTAATTTTTCTGCGAAAAATCGCAGAGTCCCTGTCTATATTTTAGGAAGCGTTAAAATTTAGCATAGTGTCTGGCCAACACAAACCTATCCTCTCGTCATCAAAGCAGTCCAAAGACTAGCGACCAAATCGCTTCCAAGCGTATGTTGCCTTTCCTATCAAGAGCGCTTGCCCCGGATGAACATAATGAAACCCGCATGCTTCGAGGTGATCTTTTACAAACCTGCAAAAATGTTTGTAACATTGATATAGGCTCCCCCAAGAACAAGTTTGTGGAACCTTTGCGGCCAACTAGAAGTTACCCTCACAAACTTTCATGACCTCCCACCCTGCTTCATAGTTCTTGTACAAGGTTGGTGAACCTCTGGATGATATTGTTTGTGCGTCAAATCAGGATGCCTTTAAAGCCAAGCTCGATTGCCATATCTCTGTGTTGGTGTCCCTTCCCGCCTCATAAGTTGATGTTTATGGTGTATTTACTTCATGTTTTTATGTTTTATTTGTTGGGTGTGTAATTTTTGTTTTTTGTTTTGTTTTAGATATATAGGATGGGTTCACGCCCTAAAGGATATGCCTTAATTATTGTAAATAAGGATTTCGACGATAATCTTTATCATACAAGAATAGGAGCGGAAACTGATTTACGTATGCTTGTGAATTTATTTACCGGTCTTGGGTACATAGTCGAAGACCACTTTAACAAAACTGCTCCGGTATGTACATTTATGTCTACTTTTAAGTTTTTCTGTGCTTCGGTATGCGCATTTCTGTTTACTCCTTAAGTGTTTCTGTGTTTGGCTAACTAAATAAGGATGCAAACCTGTTGAACGTTGCCTATTGGCAGGGTTCGTACCAGTGCTTACAAACCTTATAAGTCCTTATTTATCATTTTACCATTTGCAAGGCCTTAGAAGTCCTTGGAAAATTGAAAATGCCTTACTTAGTCCTTACAAGTCCTTTTAATTTCCCTACCAATTGAGGAAAGCCTCTGCTGGCAATTTTTTGTTTTGCATCATTTCAAATGTACTTTCTTAAAATCAGTTGGATGCTGAACCCCTAACTTCTTCACACCTGCATTCATAAAACAGTTGGCAGTTTCATTCAGAAATCTACGAAACCGTTACATGGCAGTGTGAAAAGTTAATATTACATATACGTTGTAATCATTTTAATAAGAAGTTTTGTTCAGGTTAGCAAACATAAATTTAGCATTAATGTACGAAGGTTTTGTCCGGCCAAGATTGCCAAAGCGTTTAGCATGGAGTATAAGGTAGTTATTATGTATGTACTGGATTTGGTGCTGCTTTATTAGAAGGCATAGTTTGGTGGGCAAGCTTGCCACAGCCTGATTTAATGCTCCTCTTTTTTTTGTGCGCGAATTGTGTAGTATCTCAGCCTTCTCAGGTGTAGTTCCTGGTCTCTCTTAGGACAAGAAAAGTTTCATAAGAGAGACTGGGACAGAGCTAAGATATAACTTCTGTCGCGACTGTTTGGGAATTCTTGTTCCGTTATCTTGGATATAACTTGAAATTGGATACAATTTTCAACATAACCCAACCGAAAATAACTATACAAAATAAGACCTATAATAATTGTGTCCTTTACTAGTTGCTCAATGAGAAACAAAATTTTACACAAGTGGGTAACAGAACTTCTGACTGGTGTCCGGTGTACTTGACACCTGGCACTTAAAAGTCTTACAAGTCCTTGAAAAAGTTGTTACAAGTTCTTGAAAAAGTCCTTACAAGTCCTTGAAATCCATTCAGCCGAAATGGTACAAACCCTGTATTGGACTTGTATGTCAGACTGCCTGAACGGGAATTGGACCCACAACCTTTGAAACCAAATGCTGAGGTCGTACCGCTGAGCCATACCGACACCGCCAAAGATCATTTAAAAAAAAAAGGTGCGAACACTCTTTCCCCTATGCTTTCTAAAAAAATATGTCTAGAAAGAGCTATTCTAAAAAAATAAACTTAGATGGCCGGGCCATATTGAACTTGTAACCCTGGAATCAGTATATTTTAATCCTTGAATAAAGTCTGAGGGGCGCTCTACTCTGAGCCTGGATTTCATTATGTATACCAAAGTGAGTGTGAGCTAGGTTCAGACTTCGCCCTGGCTTAGCAAAGTACCAGCTCAGACTTTGAGTTGAGCCGTCATTATGAATATGGCCCTCAGTCCAGAAGAGAGTGATTGCGGAAGTATATCCTGGCAGAAAAATGGTGCCAACTATACACTAACTTCCGGAAAAGTGCAGCACAAACTTGCACAGGAGTTACGATCGTGAATCACTT
>JAHWFP010063459.1:18805-36091 GCA_023313725.1 Lithobius niger
AAAAGTGCAGCACAAACTTGCACAGGAGTTACGATCGTGAATCACTTGAATAAAAAGTTCATTTTGTTATATGTGTGAAGTTTCTAGTCGTAGGCATGCAAATTTCTACTACCTGTAAATTGTATTCAGTCCCTGGGTGCTCTTTAATGTCTTGAGGTTTTTCGCTCTCCAGATACAACCAGTGCGCAGCCCTCCTATAAAAGCAGACGGCCATCTCTTTTTCTCAAGTTACCTATGCTCTTACCCACAGAATATTCTCTACTGATGAGCCCAAACAAGGGAGAAACTTGTGTAGAGATCTCTATGGGTGAAAGAAGCTTGATTTGAAGTGATCAACTGCCATTAACAGGCCTAAATATAAAATTCCCATACAAGCAGTAGTTTCTGCTTTTTAACGTGCTGAACCCAGTCCAGTTTTGAGCTTGTTAAACCCTATTTAATACACGATTTACGGTGTTTTCTGGTGTACAGCTTACCGCTAGCCGAATTTCTTCAGCCGCCATGTGGCTTATGAAATATTTATACGAAATATCGAAATATTTGGCAGCTTAGAAATGTAAGGTCGATGAATTCTTGTAGGTGAAGACTAGATCACCTCGTTCGCAGCAGTGTTCAAGGGTAGGAAGCTTTTAGTTCTTGAGTTGGTTACTTTAGGGCTAGCTCGTCTTTGGAGTCTGTCCAGGTTGCCGCGGCACCCACCAAGCAGAGTTTTTGTAGTCGAGTTGCTGTGGATAAGAGTCTTGTAGAGCAGAGAAAAAGTGATTGTTAACAGCACAGTGAATGTGTTTTTAATGATAGCATGCATACGGTAACCCAGTTTGGTGCTAGTGTCAACATGTTACATGAAGAACGGTTTTTGGTCGATGATGACACAAAGTTTGGTTTTCAGGAGTCAACAAAAATAGTGGAGAATATTCTACTATAAATGGTAAAGTGTTTGCCCTTGCCACGTGTCCCATACCTAACCTATATGCAAGTAGAAAAAGAATACACACTTGCCAGTATTTGAACGAGGATCTTTTATTTTTGTAACTGTATTCACAAACAGCTTTTTATTTGTGGCAGTAGGATTTGAATTTATCAACTTGAAGCAATTTGGTTTTCAACGTCTTACACCTTGATTTGTTTTCTTTAGGAAATTAAAGAAATCGTCGGTAAATTTGCAGCGATGGATCATTCTTTAGTGGATTCGTGCGTAGTTGCTTTCAGCAGTCATGGGGAAAGAAACCGTCTAGTCGGAACAGATAATGAATATGTGTTTATGGAAGATATTTTAGATGAATTCAACAATTTAAGTTGTAGAACGTTGATGAACAAACCAAAATTATTTTTTGTTCAAGCGTGTCGGGGTGGTAAGTACATAATTTTTTCCGTCCGTTTCAGAATTGTTCATTTGTTTTAGTTAATCTTTTGATGTGCAATTTTCTGAAAAATGTTTTTTTTTTTACCGTCCTAAAGTTAAAACTGTGCTTTTAACTAAGATTGAGGTGCATGAGAATTTGTGCCAATTTGCTGAGTTCCACTTTTGTCCTAAAATGATCAACATTTTCTACCCACTTTCCCTCTTAAGGCTGTATCTTGCCGATAATATTGTAACAGGCTAATTACGGGCAGAATAATGGTCGACTCGGTGTCCAAAACTAATTAGTTTACCTTCGCTTGGTACAGCGTCCCACGTTGAAGATTGGGTCTTTGAGCTAGCTTGCAGGTACAGCTGACTTGTTCGGTAGCTACGGCCACTCAACAGGAATCGTCACCAGGATTTTGCAGTCCAGTGAGAATCGTCCTGAAAAAGAGCGAGGGCACACTCCTCATCTTCAACCTGAAACATATCAACCAGTACATCCGAAAGGAGCCTTTCAAAATGAAAATGCTGGACTCTGTGACAAAATCTTTAAAAGTGTCTCACTTGACCTAGAAGTCGCCTATCTCCACATTTCACTCCACCAGTCTGTCATCCATCTGTTTAGGTTCGTGTCGCTAGGATTGGTTTACCAGTTTGTAGATCCTTCCTTCGGATTGTGCACGGCACTACACGTTTTAATCTCCATGCTACGACCCGTGTTGCGATTTGTCCATCAGCACGATATCCGTCTTCACACATGCCTTGACGACAGGTAGATTCGAAACAAGTAGAGAGGAGTGCTCTACAGGGACCTTCAGTTTTGCTTTTGGACGCTACTGAAGCTGGGTCACTAAAGGAACCTCGAGAAATTGTGCCTCTCATTCGCCCAGCTATTTACTTTTCTAGGCGTAGAGTTTAATTAAAAGACCTTCCTGGCGAGGCCATCCGAGGCCAGAATTAGGAACCTGACGGCAATAATACATGGCCTGGGAGACTTGAGTGTTGAAACGGCAAGAAACATCGCCTGTGTTACTCCCTGGACTCCATTGTGAATCTGGACCTTGTAGGGCCGGGCCCTCCACTGGTTCAGGAAAGCGGCCTGAGCGGTCACGGAGAGTTGGGAAGACAACATTTCCTTGGCGAACCTTTCTTGAGATACTTTGGAGTGGTGGGCATGCTCGTCGAACCTCTCTGTGGAAGTTCCAGGTCAGCACCTGGCACCGAATGGCCTGCTCTTCAAACCTAGGCTAAGGTGCTCACCTGGGATAGGAGTCAACATCTGTCCTTTGAGGTGAAAAGGAAAAGACTTGGCACATTAACATGTTGGAGCTGTGGGTTATTTTCTATGCCATCCACAATGGTCACACTTTGTCAGTCGCCAAGCCATCATTGTTATGTCGCACTACACTTCAGCTATTGCATGTTTAAAGAAGGTGGGGGGGAGGGAGGGCTTGGAGACCAGGGTACGGTATATTCGGGAGGAGGTCTCTAAGCCCCTTCAAGTTCAAAAAATGCACCGTCATCAACACCAAGCTCCTTCGAAGACACTTTCTGGGAAAGCTTAATCTGCTGACAGTCTAACTGTCGAGGTATGATCTGTACCAGCGACGAAGTACTACACACTGCCCGAATTATGCAAGACAATTTTTCATCAGTATGGAACCTTTTCATTTGGACTTTTTCGCGACCCGGGTCTACACCCAAACTTGCCATTTTCGTCTCACTCTTCCCAGGTGTGAGCCACGGACAGCCTGAGCATCTCGCGGTCAGGTCTGGGCGAGATTCCTTTTTTGCCACATTTTGCCTTCTTCAGTTGGTGGAGAACAAGACCCGTGAGCAGTGGACCTGCATCCTGATGGCACCTTGGTGGACATCGGTCCCGTGGTTTGTCAACCTGATGGAGCTCAAGAATGGCATCCCAATTATCCTCCCGCTTTAAAGGTACCTCTGAAGAGAAGGATAGGACCGTACATAATTTTTCGTTTTGCTAATATCACTAGCTTCTGGCACAAAGTTAGTGAACGATAAAGGTGATGTTCACAAGCATGTTTGGTTTTGTTTACGAGTGCTAGCAGTTTCCATTTAGTTTGCTGAACGTTTAAACGACTTAATTAAATTTCGGTAACTAAATATTGCCGCATATATTTGCGCAAGTAAAATTGCACAAGGAAGGTAAGCCATTCAGACTTATTATATCTGCGAAAGGAGGACCGTGCCAGAAACTGGATTGGCTTTTAGCAGAGAGGTTAAAGAAGTATGTGGTTTCTAACAGTTGCATAAAAAGGACGGCTGACCTTCTGAATGAGATTGACAACATCAAGTTAGAGGATGACGAAATCTTGGTCTCGTTTGACGTAGAAAAACTTTTTCCTAGCCTCACTCATGTTTTAATTTTAAGAATGTTTTATCTCTCGGCCAAGAAAGCAAAAATAAAACGGAATGAGTACGAAAAAGACAGAGCTCTCCTGAAGGCCCTCCTGTCCCACATTTATGTTGAATACGAGGGAATAACTTTCTGGCAAGTTAAGGGAGCCCCCATGGGGTACTCGAGCTCACCAGTGATCTCTGAAATAGTTTTACAACATCTCGATTGCTTCGTCAAAAACTCTTTCCCTGAGCTAAAACTGTGGAAAAGATTTGTGGATGATGCCCTCACCATCCTCAAGAGAGGCCAATCAGACAACATGCAGCGAGTCCTTAATGCGTGGACGGAAGAAATTAACGTGACGTATGAAGAGGAAAAGGAAGGAAGATTGCCGTTTTTGGACGTGTTGCTGGAGAGGAATGCAGATGGAAGGATCTGGTATCAGCCCTATCGAAAGCCAACAACATCAGGCAGGGGAATTCCTTACACATCTGGACACCCCAAAAGCCAGCTTAGAGCAATAGCACAGAACGAGTTTTTCAGAGTTGTACAGAATTCGAGAGATCTGAGAACAGCGAAGAGCCACCTAAGCGAAGCAAAAGGCAGGTTTGTCAAGTTAGGCTATCCACCTGGCTGCCTAAACAGATTGATTCAAAAAGCAGTGGTAGTAGAAAAGGAAAGAAAAGAAAGAAAAGCTAAAAACCGAGAAGAAGGGATAGAAGATAAAAAGAAAAGGGAGATGGACAGTGTGAAGGAAGAAAAAGGACGACCGAGAATTGCCCTAACCTACATGAATGAAAGTACGGACATGGTGCAGCGAGTACTGCAGAAAAATGGGTTTGATTCTTACATCAAGAATAGCAAAGGGCTAAAAGACCGCCTTATGAAACGAAAGAATCAATCTGGACAGAGCATGAGAAAACAGAATGAAGTGCAAGAAGCGGAAGATAAGATCCTGGAAAAAATCCGAAATACAAATGAAGGAGTGTACCGAATTCCATGTGGTGACTGTGGTGCAGTCTACGTAGGTGAGACAAGGAAAGGAATTAGGACCCGTGTCAAACAGCACATGGCCGATGCTAGGAATAAAGTTAGAACGAACAGCATTGCAGTCCACCACATGGAAACTCGACACAATATAGATTGGGAAGGAACAAAAACGCTCCTAGTCTCAAATTCGAGAAGTGATATACATCTGAGAAGTCTTGAATCCCTGGCTATTCAACACCACAACCGAAAGAAGGCTGTGCGGATGAATATCCATGGACCCTCAAACCCTGGAATTCAGTATCTAATGCGTGGAGAACTTGATCGCCGGCTGCGTGAGAAATGGGCGACAAACCCAACGAATAACGGCAACCGCGCTCCAGATTCGCAACGTGCCCAACAAATACCGGAGGCCTCGCCCAATATTCGAAGCAGACGAACGGTCGTTACGAAGTAGTGATCTGTGTTGTTGTGGAGCCTGAAGATGATAGTCGCCTGAGCCATTCCACCTCCAGGACTGCTGACTATCGAAAATTTGCGGAAATTTGTTGTTTTTCCTGTGATTGTGAAAATAAGCGTCGATTTAAGGTGATT
The DNA here is from genome assembly GCA_023313725.1 of Lithobius niger. Classification (NCBI taxonomy): domain Eukaryota; kingdom Metazoa; phylum Arthropoda; class Chilopoda; order Lithobiomorpha; family Lithobiidae; genus Lithobius; species Lithobius niger. The sequence continues at coordinate 24,097 of JAHWFP010063459.1, forward strand.
TTTCGACTAAAAAAATATGCCGTCCTAAAATTCACGCGTATTAAATTTTTTTTATTTATTTATTTTATTTATTTTTATTTTTTTTATTTTTTTTATTTATTTTATTTATTTTATTTAACTCAGGCCAGATGTAGGCCCACAGTACACCTTACAGGGGTGAGACAGGTGTACTGGGTGACACATTACAAGTTACATAATAAGAAAAACAAAAACAGCAGGAGCACGATAAAAACCACATTCGGATACATCCTATTTCCCAACAGGACATTGTGCCACACGTCGAGTGTGTGCGCCCGCTGGTGCGCGTAGTGGGTCACAGCCTGAACAAGTAAGTTGGGCGATGCCAAGATACGTAAGCGGAAGCCGCAGACGTGATTCCTCCTAAGGGCAGCAAAGGACGGGAGATTGTTTTCAGCCATAATCTGGCTAGCATTATATCATGGTGGTCTTCCATGAAGTCTCCGAGTAGCATTGTTGTAGCATACTCGTAGCATGTCCATTATGGTTTTACTGTAGTCAGTCCAAAGACAGCATGTGTATAAATTGGTAGAATGAGCCCGAAGCAGCCGGTTATTAACAAACCCACTACAGGTTCCAAACTCAGCTTTCAGCTATTGCCAGTAACACACACACACAGCGGCACTGTCGGCGCATGTCCGAATCATCACGAAGATCATCACTCAGCATGTGGCCCAAGTATCTGGCACTCTTCACATAGCTAATCAGCTCCTTAGCAAGGAAGACTTTAGGCGGGGTGAAATTTTTCCACCTACTTCCTTTTGGCTTGACAACGAGGCACAAAGATGATATTTTTGCTTCATGATATTTTTTTTATCAAAAAGCTTCGTTTTCGGATCTGCCGTGGAAATTTTAATTGGTTCACGAGCAAGGTGATTATCAGGTTGTCCCTTGTTTTAAACAATTAGTTTTACATCATTTAAGAAAAAGGTCGTAATTGTTCACACTTTTAGCTTAAACAGCATTATTTTATCAATACCGCAGCGTCTCGCTAATTTCTGTTGAGTGCATATCTAAAAACTAGCTCGACTTAGGCCTAACAGAGGCTGGTTTTGGTTTGGTGACCAAAACCAAAAGTTTACAAGTACCTAACCTAAACCTCGAAGCTGTGTTAGCGGAAAATATTTTGCAATTTGGAGTGTTCATTGCGAAATAATGTTCATTGAATTTAAAGGCGCCTTTTCACCTTTTCAACTCCTAGTTGCAGCACCGTAGAATCTTCGAGCAATATAAGGAAAATAGCGGTAAATTAAAAAATGAACAGCACTTCGCAGCAGCGCCGCTAATTTTCATAATGAAAATGAGATCACGTGACCCCGCATCAGCTTATTGGATGACGGAGAATCTGGAACGTTGAAACTGTGTTTAGAATATGGGCAACGCTATCGAAATGGTGAATCGGTGCCTTTAAGCACGCGTCACTTTAAACTTTGTGATGAGATGAGGTGAAATTAACATAACGTTGGTTAATTGTAATTGGGAGGTACAAATTTTCATGTAAACATTACTAGCACTAATTATTTCTAAGGCCCTTTTCGTTCCATTTAGTTTGGAACTTTGGTTATCCAAATGCCAATTCTCAAAACAATTTTGGCAATTCCATTAGTTTCAGACAAGAATGAGAATTATGCTTCTGGAAGCAATTTGAAAGAAAATCTTCTTGCAAGCCTCGTGCAAGTCGATTAGTTGGGACTATTTAGGTTTTGCATACTGTATTGTGAAAATAAAATGGCATGCCACCTATATTTCAAACTCCTGTGAACTTAGTTAATAAGGCTGTGCCGATCAGCATTTTTCCACCCGAGCCAATTATTAAACGAAACTGGCCGATACAAAATCCTGATTACCGATACCAAGAATTTACCAAACCCAATAAAATCATGCCGTTACCGATAACCCATCCTAGTTCGAAATTTATGACGTACACATTTTGCTGTTGTAGGTAAGATTTAATAATGTATGTATTCAGTGTAAAACAGCTTAAATTAAAGGTGAACAATCATGTGAAGTTTTCGTGGGTACATTTTTTTTTTTACTTCTTTCTTTATGTTTTCTATTCCGGTAGCCTGGTCTCTCATTCAGTACAGTCGTCGTCTCGCTTCATCCTGCTCACGTCCATAGTGGCATGCAAATGATCCGAAAGTTTTCCAATATACTGTCATTACTCTTTTTTTGAAACAGATAAATTTGACAACGGTGTGCGCTTTGGAAATGTTCCTGATGGAGGCATAAAATCGAATAATCGTAATCTTCTGTTTCCGCCAACATTGCGTTCAGCCACATGGACTGACATGACTATTGCATATAGTACTATACCAGGTAAGTAATTTATGGACTTTGTAATTGTTGATATAAGACCAGTCGTTTTATCTGTAGCCACGTTACTCACGGACGTGTCCTCACTTACATGTTCCCAGTTTTATAAAAAACATGGCCCATTTTTGAGGAAATACCAAACGGCAAGCACAAACTTATACACTAATGCCACAAACAAGACTTCACAACAGTCCTTATTTAAATTTTCGAAGTGTCAACCTCTCTTCTTCAGAAAACCCAAAAAAATAGGAAAGAAGTTTGTAGGCTACAGATGTACGGTAGGTTGGTTGGAACGCGAATTGAAACCACCAATGTGCAGCAACCACTGATCTCTAAGAAACGACAACAGCCGCTGCTCCTGTCAGTGGAAGTGTCCATCGTAAATCAATTATAGGTCCAACTTTGGGCTGAACATAGTTTTAAATTTTTGTAGTTGTAAAATTGGAACTAGACGGGATTTACGTTGGAAACTACCACCGATAGGAGCCGCGGCCATTGTCGTCTTTGAAATCAGTAGTTGCTGCGTGTTGGTGGTTTGAATTCACGCTCCAACCAACCAACTTTAGATATGTAGCCTACAAATTTCATTCCTATTTTTTCGTGTTTTCTGAAGAAGAGAGGTCGACCCTTCGAAAATTGAAATAAGTGTTAGGAACGTGACGTACACATTACCTAAACAGGCAGAGCGTGGTTGATCCCCACGAACCTCTTCATATCGAGTCAACAGGTTAGACACTTTTGGTTATAACCCTAGCTGCTTGATTGGTATATATAAATCTGTGGTTTGTTATTTAGAGGCGCATGGATCTTATTTTGCTCAAACAAGTTGTCTCTCACCCTAACGTAGTGTACCGGTAGTTTGTTCAACGAAGAGGCTTGTCTTTGCTGCTCCACAGGGAGGAGGTAACTTTTAATAATGACAGGTTGATATCTCCCCTTTACAGTTGTTAGTGTTAAAGGCTGTGATTGTCTCTCCCAGTTGCCAATCACCTTCTATTTGCCCCTTTTAATCCATTCACTATTTATACTAGTAGGAGATGTGAAGCTCCCTTCTGACTTGTAGCCTTTGTCATGCTGTTACAAAAAATCGACAGTATTCCTTGGGAATAAAGGCGCTAACTTTGTTCCAGTATCTACTGGCTGAGTCCCGTCAGTGTCGTTATTATTGACGAAAAGCAGACGAGCAATTCTTTTCAGTTTGTCCTGACTCGGGCCTAAAAGATGGCAGTTTGGTTTCCATCTTGGTGCAATTTCAGTAAGGGATCTTCGACAACAAGTTGCAGCGTTATACCCTACGGGAACTCCCATTCCATCAAAGCAGTGGCTTAGATTTCAGTTTGTGCCAAAAGTGCAATCGTCTCGTGCTGCCTTACAATTCACAGGTGGGCTGAATGTAAAATATACAATTCAGTCACGCCAATTTCGTAGTGATGATTGTGATAGCAACTATGCTTCTGCTATTTTCAGCTACCAAAGAGAGATGGCAGTAAAATTCCGTGAACATTCGTCTTTTGTGTGTATGGATGATAAGCATACATGCAAAGTTGGGGAACCAGGTTATCCTGTTGCAGCTTTGGAAAGAGGGAAACAAGTAATCGTTTCGCGAAACAAAAAATTCCTGGTCGGAGATCACGACTTCACGAAATTTACAGTTGTTCCAAGCGTTACTTTTCTACTGGACATTCCTGACAATGTTAGTGCTTCTTGGTACAGGGGACAAGTGTACGTCGGGGTAAAGACCATGTCTTTCAAAGATCCACCCCACTCAGACATGCTACGGAACTTTCGACAATCTTGAGTAAGGAAGAGTGCAAGGAGAGAGAGTTGTGTGGACAAGTAGGTGAGCCTGTGATCAGGACCTCCATCAGTATACAAAAGTAGTATCTCCTTGCACCCTTTATTCAAAATGACTTGGATATGCTGGTCGCAGCCAGAACCCCACCAATGTGGTCGTGGAAAGACCCTGCTGAAAGAATCATGTCAATCTTAAATCTAGCCCTTTAATGTGTTGGGTTAATGCGGGAAGACGTGCCAGAAAAATATGAACAGATGATAAAGGGCTGCAACACACTACACCAACTGAGAGAAAAAGCAGACTTGGACGCAGATCTGAAAGAACAAATCCAGGATTCTCTAGAATGTGTAAAAACCTTACCCAGTGGACTCATTCAGCGACTAGTTTTAAAGGACAAAGCCTTCAAATATTCCATTCAGCCACACCAACCCAAATGGAGTTACTTTGGGCTCAGTTGGTAGACTTTACAGATGCACCAATTCCTACACGAGATTTGTCGCAAAAGTGTCGTAAGAACACTCAAAAATAACACAGAGCTGCAAAATGTTCTGGATCACTGTGGCACATCAAGACATTTTTCTTTTTACCTGGAAAAAATGTGGCAAACAGAGTGCAAGGTGTGCAAGCCACCACAGTTACCCCTGGAAGTGTTTAAAACTACATGCACTGCCAGATCCAACTCCAGGGGGTGACGCCTAAAGCTTCAGACTAACGGTCGCCACACGCCAGTTGGCCGGTAAAACGTGATAACTGGCGACAATAAGACACTATTGCACTCGACAAAGTTGGCGACTATTGTCACGTTTTATTTATTGAAAATAAGATATACCGAACTGATATTGCCAATCAGTGTCTGATCAGTAAAAAAAAAATTAACGAGTTGTTAAACAATTGCTGATAACTGGTACAGATCACTAAAGCTCGTCAATCGCCAACAAGCTGTGCACGAATGCAGAACCGACTGGGACTTACCTTCACCTATTGCAAAAAAAAAAAAAAATGCCAACCGCGCTAGAGGCACGTTTTCCCGGGAATCGCACGTTATTGTCAGTTAGGCTTAACGCACGGATAAACAATTTCATTTCTGAATTTTTATTTTTAAAAGATTTAAACATTCACTTCATTTGGTAGATGTTAAGATTAAAGTACCCAAGATTCATTTCTTTGGAGAAACTGCTGAAATCTGCTGCTTTAATTTCGTTTTCAGAAGAAGCCATTGTCAGACGATGTAAACATCGTCAGCCCTAGTCTACCGGAAGTAGGAATAACTAATTGATCAACAAAACAAAAAAAGTTGATTTTTTTAACAATTAATTTTTTACATTTGAGATTTAATTTAATGTTTCGTTTGGTGTTATTAAAATATTAAATGAAATGTAAATGCAGACATAACTTAGGAATAGCTAACCTACTGAAACACCAGACATAACTAACAGATAACCATGCTGTTAAGATTTAGTTTAAAATGCAAGGCCTTAAAAATAAATTAAAAATAAATCTTGGCCTATTCTGTTACTTGTTTAAATCTATTACTGTGACTGGACCTTTTTTTTTAGGGTGTTGGGGACACCTCGGCAAACTAATAAATTATATAAAATATGCACGGCGATAAAATTATGAATTGTGCTGATTGGCGACCAAAAATTTTATTGTGGCGACTAAAAATAATCAGTCCACTGGCCACTGTCTACTAAAGAAAAATTCTAATCTGAAGCTTTAGTGACGCCCATTACAAACCGTTTAGTGAGGTTTATGGTACGCAAACTGATGAACAGTTCAGGCCGTCCCTGCAAGAATCTTCAGTCAAAGGACACGGTATGCCTTTTAGTCCCAGTGCCCAAACTACCAACAATGTCAAAGAAGTAGTCATCAGTACCGACTGCAACAAGCCAAGAGTAATTTATGCAGCTCAGAAGTTGAAGAACGACGACGTAACTGTTCTTAAAAAGATTTTGGACCATTACCAGTACTCGTGTGGTAGTTGTTTGCAAAATTTACGCAGTGACGATGACAAAACGCCAAGAATCAATGCGCTGTCGATGAAGGTGTATGTACGCCAGGGACTCAATTGTGCCAACTCTGTTGAAGTTCCTTGTTTCAGTGTAGGAGCTTTTGAAGACTGTTGTTTTCACTGCGCAGCAAAGGATAATTTAATTAGAAATGAGGGTGTGTATCCGACTTGTGCCTCCTGCTGCAAACATAAGGCAGCACCATTGAAAAGAAGAAGAAACATTTTTGCAGAAAAGCAAAGAAAAATAATAAAAAAAATAAAGAAATAGGCCTATTAAATACACGCAATGTGTTACGCCATTGCACAATAAACACAAGATTGTGATTTTGATTTGCGTGTAGTTTGCAGTACAGTACAATAAAACTTGACTGTTTTTTTCATTTATTTATTTTTGATTGTGTATATTTGTTAATAACATTATTTTTTGGGGGGGGGGGGGTGGTTAATCCACCCCCCCCCCCCCCCCCCCAAAAAAAAAAAAGGCCTGGTCACCGGGTGTCTTTTTGGCCGATAAATGCCCGAGAAGCAAGCACTTTTTTTTTCACAGCCTAAAGGCATATAAGTTTATTAACTAGTTATGTGTAACGCTGCAATGACGTGTCCGAGCAAGGTAACGGGGGGAAGAGGGAGCAGTGTGTGACAGGGAAGCCAATCCCTGGCAATAAGTACTGTTGTGAAGTCTTGTTTGTGGCATTAGTGTTAAGTTTGTGGTTATGATGCCTAGTTTCAGCCACTATAATCGTCGATGACTGGTATTTTACGACACATGTTTACGTTTTAAAACCATTCAGAGACGCATTCTTCAGACATTGTTTATACTGCATTAATGTTCATATCAATATGCATTGCTTACTGACTTGAAGACATAGTTACTGCTGTGTTGAGTTATCTGCACCTCGAACAATAGCGACATTAAAATATGCTGTATATCTTACGAAATGGGGAAGAAATCCAGATGGCAACCCATTGTAGTTACAAAAAGGGAGTAATCCATGTAGCCAGTGCTTTTACAAAAAAAAATGTCAAACCTTAAAACATTGTACACACTTGCAAATTCTTTTTTCTTTTAGGGGGGGGGGGGGGGGGCGGGGGAGTTGTATCTGAGACACTGGGGTGTTTTTAGAAAATCTGACTGCTGAAAGTGTAGTTTGAACCTGTAATTGTGTTTTACCTTTACACTTTTACATATGGTCTATGCCAAAATGGAGAATGCTTTGCTGCAAAGTGTACCAAAACACAAACATTGATTAGTATTAAGTCTGATAAACTATAAAACATTGTGGCATGTAAAAGATCCTACATAACTCCTAGTAAAATTATCCTCCTCCGTCCTGAAATAACCTTAGCAGTTCAAAAGGATGTTAATTCGGCATTTTTTTTTTTGTAAAGACGTTTAGTATCATGTATGTGCCTTGGTTGCCTGTAGGATTTTATTTCGCATTCATTCGGTTGGAGGCTGACCACTGCAACCACTCAACTGTGTTTGTTCATGTTGTTCAGCGTGTGCGTTGGGACTTTGCGTGGTGGGGTGCCAACTTCTGGTGCGAATGATGCGAAAGAGTTGAAAATTCTGACTGCTCAAAGTGCCATTTTAAGGTGTGAAATTATATGTTAACTGTAAAAACCTTCTAACAATGAAGGCCATGGCCACGCCTACGGCCCGACCAACATCGAAGCCAAGGCCACGGCTACCACCCAACCAACATCGAAAGGCCACGGCCGCCGCACGGTTCCAATGTAAACAAACGCAGTGATGTGAGTCAAAGCAGCAGTAAATCCTCAAAATAGCACTTGAAGAAGACAGACGTTGAGAGACGTATTTCATTCCCCTCCACGCAAACTGTTGAAAATTTGCAGAAATTTGGACTGATTTCATTGTTGTCTGAGATTGTGCATCTTTATTTTGGTGCTTAGATTTTCTGAACTCTCGCGGTGTAATGTGTTTACGTATCTCCAGGAAAGCCTGGGATACTGACTTTTGTTCAGCAGTTTGACTTGCAACTTTATAATTATACTTTGTTTACAATTAACATTTGTGAATTAAGAATTAGTTCATGATTAATTTTTGCATGTAAACTACTACCCCATTTTAAATTGCGAAAATCCCCCCCCCCCCCCATCTCCAGAAATCCGGACTGTCGAATATTTGCATGGATATTGGAAAGGTGAATATCATTTCTTTTGAAATCTAAGCGTAACAGACGTAAACAAATTCAGAATTATTCATACATTTATCGAAGTACATTATAAGTTTCTTAACAAATGCAGTTGTGTTCACATGGACTTGCAAGTGCGCACATTTTGAAACTCTGTTTAAGCATAAAGAAATCTCTACTTTTAGATTCTTTCCTCATAACTCCAGAACGGTTAGAACTAGGAAGTTGTGGTTTACACCATCAGAAAGCTGGAGAAAAAAAAAACTTTAAATGGTCTATAAATATCAAAATCTATCAATTAGAAGAGGAAATACTTTCGGTTTCAATGTTTTTCTTTAACGGGGCTGAACACCGAACCGAACACCCTCTGTTAAGCCATGTTTGAGTGGTACAACCTGTCTACGATCGACTGCTTTGAACTAGTTAATAGACAGTAACCAAGTACGAATTTGAGATCATCTTTTTTTTCAAGTTCGTCAACAACTTTTAGTTTGTAATGCTTCGTACGACAAATTCAAAATACTTGAAACCGTATGGTATGCAGAGTCAAACTAGAGTTAACTCCAAACTAGATTCGACTCAAACTTTTCACATTTTCCGTTTACCTTTACAACACATCACGCACATAATCTATATATACCGACATACACCAACAGCAACGCACAGAATCCTAACCACACCTTCCATCAACCCAACAATTCCTAACAAAGACTTGACAGCACGAAATGAAAACGAGCTCTGTCTTTTCACCAAGTGCAATTACAGGCTTTATTCCAACTCAAATGGTAACATACAAAAAGCAGTACAAATTTATAGCCCGCTCATAAAATAACCTGTGTACACCATAGTTACTTGCTGCTACACTAGACTTTATAACAAGTTGCAAATTGCACTCGCTCACAAGCGCAGATTCTCTGTGCGTGGCTAAAGCCTATTTATTTCTTCATTGGTAAACTGTGGATGTTAGACTGGCAAAAAAATTGTATTAACATTTGTTTTCCCAATTTTTTGTTTTTGTTTTTAGAATATGTGGCTATGCGCAATGAGCACAAAGGAAGTTGGTTTGTCCAGGCAGTGGTGCGTGTTTTTAGCGAGCATGCTTGTCGTCTACCATTGTCCGTACTATTCCAGAAAGTAAGTAGCTATTTCAAGGGAAGCCAGGCTCTGCTGTAGTAAAATATAATTGAATTTTGCACACATAATACTCTTATCTGCAACTTTTTCTGCAAAGTGATTTTTGTATTCTTACGAGTATTATCTAAATTGTGAACTTAAACATATTAATTAATCATATTAAACAAAGCAAGTAAAAATAATTGTTTCTCGGACACTGCTGCGCTGCATCTTTAATCCTTTTATGCCCAACTTAATTCTGGTTATTTTTTTAAAATCCCAGGCGCTCTAATTCTAGCTTAATTTCATTCAATTTAATGCTCAATGCCCAACAGTTACACAAAAAAGATGCCTATCTCCATGCTCCCTGCCATTGTTCTGGTAACAAAAATGTACCCCTTCACTTTTCGTTCGAGCACTATTCAAGGTGGATCGTGTACGTTTTTTGCTGTGTAGTTCAAAGTATTATTTGATGTTGGAAGAATTAAGTTTGTGTAAACGCCAGAAAATTCCGGGGAATCGACACTGACTATGCTGCAATTACAGTTCTTACGATTTTCATCTTCGAACATGCCTAATCTGCATTTTACATTTGGAAGAAGAAATCGTCGTGATCGAGGGGAACTGAAAACACTCCGTTCAATGTCAGGATTCAAAGAATAAAACGCACGTCGTTTCAAAAAATTCCTCGAATTCTGCTTTGAAAAGGAATTTGTGTTGAGCCCTGACGATTTATCTCCACGAATATTGGGTCATATGTAGTGATATATGTAGATCTAGACATTGATGTTAAAGTTAATGCAAATTTGTCGGATCTGTTGTGGCTTATGGAATCATTTTTTGTTAAAGACAAAGAAGATTACGAAACATTTTTATCAAAGTCATGGTAGCAGTTCGAGAGGCCATTGCTCCTGTAGCTAAGAAGCTCAAGATGGTAGTCAATGCGTTGTCGCTTGCGGGTGCGATTTTCGCTTCGTAATCTTGAAGCATTTGTTGGGGATGATTCGTTGCCCTCTAGCAGTGTTGGCAAGTGTCGCAAGATTTTGAAAACCAAGAGGAGTCTGGGCCAAAAATTGGAAGTCGAAGTGACAAGTGATCATTCAAATCATGATGAAAGTTGTGATGAAAGTAAACTGAAATTAAATTGCTGTACTCAACATCCGCACAAAATAATACAGAATTGTGAACGACAGATGGGAAACCCTCGATCCCGGCGTTGTAGTAAATGTAATCCAAAGTTGGAAGTGATAGATGGTGAAAAACCCTTCCGGAATAATTAAAGCAAGACGACGGCCGAGTTGGTAACTAAGTCATCAATCCAAATTGCATTTTCAGTCACAATCTCAATTGGCTGTCAAGTAGCAAATGTGTCAGCTTGTGTGTCATAGGACAAGTCAATTTCTTAATCGGTCGTGCAATTAAGTGGCAATCTAAGTGTTGAGGCTAATTTAAGTGAACCGATCTACTACCATTTTAACGTATAAACGCAAACACGTTTCTAAACACAACTCACATTTAATGCAAGGCAAACGGCTTACAAAATTCACAACATTTCAAAATAAACGGACCAAAATGGTGATGTTGTTCCTGGCCTAGCGCCAGTCGAAGTGAGGATTTTGGCAGCCCTCACGGCTGTTACAAATCTCGGTAACCAAGGGAACCACTCTTCAGCATCTTCCGTTACCGAGTTGCACACCATCCACCATATCCGGGCTAACAGGGTTGTCACCAGTCCCAAGTTTGCACACAACAAAAACACCAGGAACTGGGAATTCCAACACATGGTCAAATTGGTCATTAGCCCTGTTGTCACACAAACTGTCACACAAATACCTTAATGGTGACGGCCAATTTGGTACGTCTTAACACTAAGTCACATTCTGAGTCGCTATCCACGGTGACAAACAAGACGGCAACCAAAGCTCGCGTGTTGGTATCCAAGTTCTATCCTGAGTCGAAAGCCAAAGAGGCTAAAAAGTCACAATCCAAGTCAAAATTTAAGTCTGAGCCGCATTCTTCGACGTCACTTAAATCACATTCTTAAGTCGCATGTTGAGTCAGCACCGAGATCACATTCCGTGTCACAGTCAGCTTCCGTATCACAAAGACCTACAGGATCACATCAGTCGTCGTCCTTTCAGAAACCAAAACCTGTCCATGGTTTTGGTAGTTTTCCCAACACTCATTTTCCTGACGGTACTTTTACCCGACTCGCGACTACATTTTCTCGACAGGTACTTTTTCCTGACATATGTTTTAAAATAAAATAAAATATAAAATATGTTTTAAAATATAAAAAAAAATTCTTAAGTAGTTCGTTAAAAAAAATTAATATGTAAAAATTGGTCAAAAACTGGGATTTTATGAGCAATGCCTAAATTAACCCTTCTGATGCCAGCCAGAAATAGAGCACCCGCTAGCCAAAACCAGCCAGTTTTTCGTAGAATAAGAAACCATTGCAAGTTTGCATTTAAATTCATGTAACTAGTAACTACCTCAAAACGTAGTAGAGGCTTCATTTTTTTTTAACAGCTCGTAATATACTTAGGCCTTAGTTTGAATGTTCACATACAAAAATTATAAGGC